>NQII01002951.1:143360-155734 GCA_002778355.1 Clitarchus hookeri
CGAAGACGATAACCTTGAGGGTCTCGAAATACAACTGAAACATACTAGCCGATCAAGCAGAAGATAACTGATCGACTTGTCGTGTGAAGGTCATTCAGCCACCGGCAAGGAAACTTTGCCATTATTTTATTTTGTTCACACAGGCGATCTGCTAGGATTTCAAGTTTTTACAGGCATTAGACAAGCGTAACTGTTATTTTCCTGTGTTTCATCTCTTTTGATACTTCGTCTTTGTTTAAAGGAAAAATGTAATTTCTACACACACGTAAGATACTTAAAAAAGCAGCTTCCAATTTTACACAATAAATGAAAGTTCCAAATTTTGTGATGCAAATTTAAGTTTAAATCTTTAACAGTAATTATATTTTAAACCGGCGTAAGTATGGGGTACTGGAGATTCATTACAATAATTAAAAAATCAATTGCAGAAACACCCATCAAACTTAGGAAAATTTCTTGTATGACCTGCACACATCATTTATTTAAAATAATACTTTTTTGCTAATGAAAAGTTTGATATCCTCATTTTGGCTGGCTACGCACAGAGAAATTAGAAATATATGACACATTAGAAGGTTCATTAAGGAACAAGGTAGACTTAGAAAATTTGTATATTTACACAAATTCTATAGTTGGTACCAGTATTATTCGAGACAAGGCCAATCTGTCTAGATACTGTTTTGGTCAACTGTACTAAGGTTAAGTCTACTCAGATTAGGGACAAATAGATGTTTCTTACGGGAGAGTTTGGTGTAGGGAAAATTTCCGCCGCTAGGTGTGGTGGTGTTCCAAAGAAGTCACTTTTAAGCTGGCAGTAAATTAAGAAATTCTATTTATTTTTGTGAAAATTAAGTGTTTTGCTCGAATTGTGGTATGTACTTGCCCTAACCAAAATTTAAAGTATTAACTTAATTCCGTTACTGTATTAACGACCTCATACAGTGGTGACAAAAGCAAACGGTAAAAATACGAATGTAATTGGCTTTGGGCGTTCATAAGCAAGCTTAATTCAATGGGAAATCCTTACGGATTTAAGTGCGAAAAAATATAGCTGTCTTCAATTGAAACTTTGCATTTTTCTCCTTTTTTCTTAAGGAAACTGGGCAGGAAATCCCTATAAATAATATTTTTAACTATTTAATTATTAAATTTTTGCATTTAACTGTGATATTTAAACAAGTTAAGTGTTTAAGCCTACGTTTTTCTATATCCAATTTACGACAGAATATTGAACATATGTCAATATATTTCGTTGGATTTCCACTGCAGTGGGAAGAACAAAGTTTATTATTTACGTACGGTCTAACAATGCGACACGAGAGATTTTACACAACTAAATGTTGTTTACGTAAATTACAATTATCGCATTTACTTACAGACAAAACGGAAAACTCCGGTATCATGCAGCACCACTGCCGCTTGACGGCGAAAAAATAAAGTTGGCAAACTAAACGTATTGAGCTTCCCAAAGTGGGTAAAATAAACTTGAGTTGTAGCTACGCGAAGTGAGTGGCGACCACCGCCATGATATGGAGAATATTCGTGCTTTCTTCACCAATTCTGAATTAAAACTTTGAAAAATCAGCACATTTATAAGGTTTCTGCTTATTTCCTAAATATGCCGTGTATCAGAAGTGTTGTATACATGGGTTAACCTAAAATTACCTTATTTCTGGATAAATTGAACTTTTAATTTTATTTCTTCTATAGATCTATAGTATTTCATTTATATCGTTAATAATTAAAAAAAAAAAAAGAAAACATAACTGTTGGTAATGCCCAGTAATAAATATAAAGTTCATATACAGAAAAAATTTAGATGTAGTGCTCGTGAATACAGTGAACTGTCAATTTGGTGTAATCTTACTAATTTTATAAATGCGAAAGTCTCTGTGTGTGTGTGTGTGTGTGTGTGTGTGTGTGTGTGTGTGCGTGCGTGCGTGCGTGCGTGTGTGTGTGTGTTGTGTGTGTGTGTGTGTGTGTGTATGTTTGTTACCACTCAGCTCCATAACGGCTGAACGGATTTTTATGAATTTTGGTATGTAGGTACTTTATTTCATGAAACATGACATAGAATACTTTTTATCCCGGAAAAGTGTACTGTTCCTGTGGAATAACAACAAAACGTAATTCTGCAAACGGCTGGGAACGTGACCAAAATATTTTTTACCTCTGGTGTCAGAGTTTATCAGGCCGCCCAAGGACCTCTGAAATGGCTTCACGACTGCTATCAATCGATAACAACCGGGACCGAATATTTAACGTGCCCTCCGAAGCCTGGAAGCGCTCAAATGTTATGCCACTAAACTGTCACCAATCCAAATGCGTGCCGTTGGGAACGTTGCTTAACTTTGGTGGTCAATTAAGATCCCTCAGCCAAGCGCAAAAAGTAGTACCTAGGTACACTTATTTCTAAAGCTACAACTTGATGAAACTCTCGTTTTGATTTTCATACATCGACGCTGGAAAGCAGAAATGTGGTAACTACGCGATAGTTGCACAGATACACTCCAAAAACAATACCCTAATTCTTGGCTATCGGGTAGAAAAGATTTCCTTCTCTTTGGGTGTCCGTAATCAGTTAAAAATCTAGGCCAACATAGTGTTATTTTGTAATTCTGTTTTCACATAAATGAACTGTCTTTTCCCAATTTATTTATAAGTGTATCACTGTAAAACTCAATTGTTCCCGGGCGAAACCGGGCTGGTTCGCTAATTTTCTGTATTTGGTTAGGCTTTGTTTGCAACAGGTCGAGGAATATACTGAAAGTCTAACTCCACCAGGGCTTCAGAAAAGTTTAAAGTAACCGTGACTTGGCTATTGCAGTTATTTGTGCGTTCTTCACTAGTCAAGCATCTTCGCTGCATCATTTATTCAAACTTTCACCCCATTTCTTCCTGACTGTTTACCATGGATGATATTTTTCGGTTTGCTATATTTCTCCCGCTTTTGTGTCAGTAGGGTAACCAGGGAATGTGTACTATCTAAGTTTAAGGCCCGTCACGATAAAGTGAGCACATTCGAAATCACCCTTCGAAAAAAAAGTCACTCGCCAATCTACGAATATTACAGTACACAGCGGTATGCATGCTTCCAGTTTACAGGCAATTAATAAAAGTAGTACATAGTAAAATTTGTGAAAGTAATATTTAAATTTATCGCTACTAAAGTTAATATTTCTTGTTTTATATATATCATAATATATATTTGGTATTATAAACACATTTATATCCCGAACTATTTCACGGCTTCACATGGACGGTGCATAAATAAAGGCATGAGGGCCATGTCACTCTTACGTTTAAGAAGGCCTATGGCAGAAATATCCAAATTGAGAAGTGATGTACACTGAAGAGCCAAAGAAAACTGGTATAGGCGTGTGTATGCAAATAACAGAGGTATGGAACCAATCAGAGTAACGCGATGTAGTCGGCAGCGCCTATATAATACAACAAGAGTCTGGCGAAGTTGCTAGATCTGTTACTGCTGCTACAATGGCAGGTTATCACGATTTAAGTGAGTTTGAACGTGGTGATATAGTCGGCGCACTAGAGATGGGACATAGCATCTCCGAGGCAGCGATAACATTTGGATGTTCGCGTACGACCATTTCACGAGTGCATCGTGAATATCGGGAATCCGGTAAAGCATCAAATCTTTGACATCGCTGAGGCCGGAAAAAAAATCGTGAAAGAACGGAACAAACGACGACTGACGAGAATCATTAAACGTGACAGACGTGCAACCCTTTCTCAAATTGGCGCAGATTTCAATGCCTCCTGCATACCTTCAGACATTAGTCGAGTCCATGCCACATCGTCTTGCGGCATTTCTGCGTGCTCGCGGAGGCCCTACACGATATTAGGCAGTAGTACCAGTTTTTTTGGCTCTTCGGTGTAGTTATTATTCCTCGGGCACGCCAACATGTGTGAGAACACACGTGGTTGGCGTTAAGAGGAGCCATGATCATGATCAGCCAACGGGAAGGCTGTTCGTGTGGCCGAGGCCTCCGAGGTATTACCCTCGAATCGCAGGGTTCCGCGTTCGAATCCCGGTTAAGTCACGTGAACACCTTTTTCAGGCATAGGGTTCTGTCATAGGCTGTTCACAGAATAAAAAGGCTTGAAAAAGCCACTCACATAAATGCAAATTGTTGTAGTCAAATGATAATAAATTTCAAATTATAGCACAGAAAAGTCGAAAATTTCGGAATAAGGGAGTGCAAGTTTCTATGCTCATTGTTAGTTTTGAGAAATAAATCACATGTCGTGTGATCCATATCATATACACAACATGCTAATTAAGTATCAAGGATATTTAGCAATGGGTACTCGGGTACTGGTATCCTGACTCTCATTTAAAATAGTTAGTGATGTTTTTCTCAGCGCATTTTTATTCGTCTGAGGGAAACTAACAAATATTAATATTTTCTCTCGGGACTCGAAATTTGAACCCTGCTATGTTGAGGCGGTTCCTCAGAGACCCCGACCCAACAGATGACCTTCACGGCGGCTGATCATGATCATGGATCCACTTGGTGCCAACCTCCTATCACCTCACACCTGTCGGCGTGCCTGAGGCATATACTTAGATGAGATGGACGGATTTTCGTGTATTGTGCTTATCTCGCCAACACTGAATTGTCCGTAGTCAATAGACTTCCAAAGACACGTAGTCAGCAGTGGTGGATGTGTTTGTTTACATTTGGTTTGTCAACAAACATACTCTTTCAGATCAATAACATACTTGAATTATGAATATCATAATTTGACTAACTTGAATGTATTATACCACAAGAAAAAAGTTTTGTTGAATCACACAAAGTTGGTTTTGGCGCAACCAAAATAAAGCGTTTGTATACAGGCATCAAAGATTTTGTTGTAGAAACCAAATTATTTTGTTGTTCCTATTTGGTTGCCGCAACTAAAGATTTGTTCGGTTCTAGGTAAATTAAACCGTTTCGGTTAATATAAAAAACTGGTAGCCCAACCGAGATTCGAAACCAGAGCGTTAACGCCCGATCACTATGCCGTAGTTACCTCTGCTAAAGTGCCTTTGACTGTCCACTGTAATGTGAGCACTTTTAAGGCCCTGGTTACTTTTCCTTTTCAGCCATTGTTTATCCTTTAACCACATTTTAAAATAAATATCGTTATGTATGTAATAGACACTGTGTGTGTTAACCACTGCACTCGGAAGTTAACGTCTAAGGCTAAAATAAAATTAATGTATTGACTATTGTTCCATATGAGAGGGCTTTAAAAAGTGCTCAATTTACCGTTAATAGCCTTACGAAATAGAACTGTTAATAAATATGTACATTTCGAATATTGGACAACTTGCGCTAATAAATATATTAATTTTTACAGATTTACCTTTTAGTTCCTAATTGAACTTGTTTTATTATGATGTTTATATATTTATTAAGCATTAATGAATGCATTTACAAACACCGTTAGTATCCTAACTGTCATAAAAAATACAAATAAACTATCGATGTGTATTTTGGAAAGAAAGCAATCAAATGAGTCGTTAAAACAAATACATACAGTTGACTCAACTAATCATTTGGTTGACAGTCTAGTTTCTTTTGGCCCAAAACAAGAGATTTTGTTTATTGAAGCGTGTATTTTGTTTATTGAAGCGTGTATTTTGTTTATTGAAGCGTGTATTTTGTTTATTGAAGCGTGTATTTTGTTTATTGAAGCGTGTATTTTGTTTATTGAAGCGTGTATTTTGTTTATTGAAGCGTGTATTTTGTTTATTGAAGCGTGTATTTTGTTCAATGTAAAAAATGTACTTTGTTGCTTTTCAAGTTTTGTTTACTCAACAAAATAGTTTGTTGGGAGCAACTAAATATACTTTCGGACCTATGCAAACAAGTATATAGTTGGCTTTTCTCTCAGTGTAGTTTAATTAAATTTAAGTTAGAGAAAGTGTAGACACATCTCAAAACACTTGCCGGTACTTACATATAATATCAAATCCTACCCACATTATTTTTGACAGTGCTATTTGCGGAAGTGCAGGACTATGTTGGAACACGGAGAGTAATATTAGCAGCTGGAATGCGCACTCTGCCTCATTTCCCTTCTGTGCCTCGAGCGGAAACAGCGTGCAAAGTTCAACTTGCCGCATTCGCACGAACGCAATTGGCTTAATTGTGTGCTGCAATATCTTAATTACAGCCGGTAGACAGGAATTATATTAATAATGCTTAAGTGGCAACTTATACGGTTACGGTTTGTTAGCAACTGAAAATTCTCTCATTCATCTTTTGTGGAAAATCGTTACCTGCAACTGTGTGTATTTCGACGTAATAATATTGACATAGTATGTTTAACACGTAACAGTTAAAAGGCCAGTAAGTATGCTTTCTGCTACATTTGTCTACGAGTTATTCTGAAGCACTTAAAGTGAAATAAAAGTAATGCATTTGTTAAACAAGAATTTAGCGATATAAATAACTAGCCTACTTTACTCTACATATTTTCAAGTAGTTCTCAATTTATTAAAAGCTTAGAAACATTATGCAACACTAGTGTGACAATTTCAATAAAACACGTGCCTTTCCTATGTGGCTGTCTGTTATAGGTGGCCTGCTCGCGGAAGTTGTTAAAAATGACGTTTCGAGAATGTAAGCCACTTGTTCATATAGAATCATGTGTTCGTTTACGATCTTTCGAAAATCTGAGCGGAAGTGGAACGAAAATGGCCGAAGTATTGTGAGGTTTTTTTTCTACAAATACGTCTTACAGAAAAGAAAACATTTCAAAATGCCCTAAACATGAGAAATATTATATTCTGTTACATTTCCACACAAATGAACGGCGTCTGGAATACATTTAAGGAGTACATTTTATAATTCGCGAGTGGTACTCTCGCGTTAACGTAACTACGAAGTAACGGTTTCAGTCACGCGTCAGTGCTGCCATCTCGTGATGCTCAAAATGAACTAGCACCACCTGAAATCTTGTGTCCACAAAAATAAGTAAATTAAAAATAGAAGTATTATTCGATAACGTATAAAGAAATAAATTTCATTTGTAGTTAACATTTTACTATAATAACAAACTTTGTAACACAACACATTCTGTAATAACGGGGAAAAAAATATGATTCGACAAGGAGATCGTTGATTTAAGAACACAACCGGACGCGTTGCCAAACGCACATCTTTGCACAAGGATATCAATAAAGACATGTATTTACATAATACCACATGAAAACAACCATCGTCATTGTCCTCTTTATGGTAAAGACGATCACGTTGACCGTCTTTAAACAAGCTCAAGTTAGTGAACAGGGCCGGCCCCTGGTGTGTTTGTCACGAGTATTTTCAGAGAGCGTGTTGTAGTTGCGCAATGTGCATGTGTCATAGCAGTCAGCAGTACGTCATTCAACTGCTGGCAAATGCCACGACTGCATGAGGAACTTTGTAAGAAGGAAATAAGATATGTGAAGTGGACGGCAATGAACNGCTGGCAAATGCCACGACTGCATGAGGAACTTTGTAAGAAAGAAATAAGATATGTGAAGTGGACGGCGATGGGCACAGTGCCAGAAAAAAACCTCATCTTAACAAGGGTACAAATCTCGACGCGAAACACAAAGAAGTGATTTCAGCCTGGATGCCGCGCACTTATCTGAAAGCTGAACTGTGGGAACTGCGAGCAAGCAATACGTGTACAGCCCATTAGTAACTACTACCAACTTTCCTGAAGCCATGCTATGGTCCTACTTTCAGGATATTCCCTTGCCTCGTGCAAACAAAGATTGACCGAGTCTGGAGAAATGCACCGCAGTAACAACGCGCCTCATTAGTGTGCATTCAATTGAATTATATTTTGCACGAGACATGTTTCTTTACAGACATTGCCAACACGCCAATTTTCTTTCTATTTCTATTCATATTAATTACTAGCTTGCCCGGCCACGCGTTGCTGTGGCATACAAGATTTTGGTTCTATTCATTTCTGTGAAATTAATTGAAAGAAGTGTGTATATATACACTTCTTATATATAAGTGTATGCATATATGTAAAAAAAACATTGAGAACAACAAACTGAAATGTTCAAACAGACAGCTGTCAACAAAGGCGCTTCCTGACGCGAAAGTATGGTAAAAATGAGCTTTTTGCATATTTTAGTACTTTTGCAGGTAATACAGATGAAAAATAAAGGTGTAAAAACACTCGTGGGAACGAAAGAAGGTTTACAAACAAACAGAATGAAAATTGGTTGATTTTTTTCAAGAGTTACACGCGTCCGAACAAACGGACACAACATTTATATATATATGTTATTTTAATTTGTATAATATTGGTATGCAAAATCTCAATTTAACCAAAAATTAAAGGCTTTAACGTTAACAGAAGTGTTTAACGCTTCCGATACATTAAATATCNAAAATCTCAATTTAACCAAAAATTAAAGGCTTTAACGTTAACAGAAGTGTTTAACGCTTCCGATACATTAAATATCTAGGAAACTACCAATTACGTCATACACGAAGTGATTTTTCAAAGGTTTGATTCAGAAAGGGTGAAGTTACCGCGAACTTGATGATTATGCAGGATACATTTCTATGAGATATTACCTGTAGCAGCACATAAATGTAGTCCCGCCAACCAATCGTTGCTCGAGCCAGAGGTTTGTTTACGTCGGGACCAAAGTAAGGATGGAAGCACACGACCACGCAAGTTTTAATTTTTGTACGTAACAGTAAAGTCGGACAGTGTGCATAGATATGAAACTAATGCTTTTAAAGTGTTCGATTAACTCTGAAACCACATTTATTTTCATTTATACACAAAAAGCGAGTTTTCTGAGCTAATGTAATTTTGCTATTTCAGTTCAAGTCCAACAAAAAAAAAAGTTTACAAGAAGTCTTTCAAATGTATGTGCACCTGAGGTAAACAGAAATTAGGAGTTTAGAGAATATTGGTACTAATACATTGGTATCTTAAATACATCCTTGAAGTAAATCAAGTAAAACTGTGAACTCCACTTACTACATATATTACATTATTTTAGTNCCACTTATTTCAAGATGTAAATTATTCTGTATAGCTCTAATTTTCTGTTAATGCGCGCGACTTGTAATAATAGTGAATTACAATATTTTTAGCAATAATTCACCGATTTAACAAATTGGTATGCTTTCCCTTACACATAGGCCCAGGCAGTCATGGCCAGAAGAACTCGTACATTCGCAAGCACAAAGAGAAACAACACATTTGCGTGCTCCGGAGAAAATAAACATAATTTCACCCTACAGAAACAAATGTAAAAAAATTCAGTTAACGTAAATATATGTTACGATCGTTGGTATAACGTTAGTTATGAAATAAAGAAATATTCTTTCCTACAGGAGAAATTTTAAACGGGGAATAAGTATTCCTACACTATCACAAAATTGCACTTCCAAAACAAAGCTAATACTGCTTTCCTTTTCTCAGTACTTCGAATGACGACTTCTGTTTAGAATGNAAATTGCACTTCCAAAACAAAGCTAATACTGCTTTCCTTTTCTCAGTACTTCGAATGACGACTTCTGTTTAGAATTATCTCCCTCAACACTTTGCACACGGAATACACATGGTAACTTCTTGTTTCCATGCTAATGTTACGCCATACGTGTAACAGTACGTCATTCTGATGCGATTTACTGGATACGCAAGGTTTCCTTACTCTTATTTTTAGCTCACGTGGCAGATACTCAATTGGATTTAGGTCTGGATACTTTTCCGGAGTTTTCAGAGGGTGTGGTGTATCATAAAGCTGCCAGAGCTGGGCAATTCCTGCTCTATGATGAATTAGTTATCATACTGGGAGTAGTAATTGTTCTTAAATCCGTTTTCTCAATGCTCTTTTCTGAGTTACAATTAAGTATGTCCATATAGCCATATGTATATTATTTGTCTATATTAAAACTTATTCCCCTACACCAGACAGGCATACAATCCCAGACCACTATGCTTAGCAGTAGCTTGCAGAGTCTGCATGTCAAGTTCCGTCAAAAAGCAGCCATCATTGTGAAACATATACAACTTATCCTCATCCGAGAACAAAACTTCGTGTTGACCATCACAGCATAAGATAACCAGAACACTGCTGTTCATTCTGGAGAAGTATTGACAGCAAACAGAATACGCGCCAGTTGTGTGTGTCGCACGTAGAGCAGACAAGGCGTTAGGTGCACGTGACTATATGGACCTTACGCGCTCTCGTGGTTTCGGGCCTTGAGCCCACATTGCATTTCTCCATCTGCGGCGGCGGCTTCCTGAGGTCGTAGATCCGAAGCAGGAAAGTGTGGGCTGACTTCCAGTCAGGGAATTCGAGCGGCAGTTCGCTTGAAGGTAAACGGAAGGCGGCGATTGTCTGTGGTTGACTCATGACGGCAAGGNGCAGTTCGCTTGAAGGTAAACGGAAGGCGGCGATTGTCTGTGGTTGACTCATGACGGCAAGGTCATCAGAGAAGGAGGAAAAACTGCTCATACAGAGGAGATCTCAGGTGAGAAGAGCCCGTGGTCTGTAGTACGGAACCACACCTGCGTTCACCTTGAACGATTAAGGAAGATCACGGAAAACCGGCCATCCTNCTCAATGCTCTTTTCTGAGTTACAATTAAGTATGTCCATATAGCCATATGTATATTATTTGTCTATATTAAAACTAGTTCCCCTGCACCAGACAGCCATACAATCCCAGACCACTATGCTTAGCAGTAGCTTGCAGAGTCTGCATGTCAAGTTCCGTCAAAAAGCAGCCATCATTGTGAAACATCTACAACTTATCCTCATCCGAGAACAAAACTTCGTGTTGACCATCACAGCATAAGATAACCAGAACACTGCTGTTCATTCTGGAGAAGTATTGACAGCAAACAGAATACGCGCCAGTTGTGTGTGTCGCACGTAGAGCAGACAAGGCGTTAGGTGTACGTGACTATATGGACCTTACGCGCTCTCGTGGTTTCGGGCCTTGAGCCCACATTGTATTTCTCCGTCGGCAGCGGTGGCTTCCTGAGGTCGTAGATCCGAAGCAGGAAAGTGTGGGCTGACTTCCAGTGAGGGAATTCGAGCGGCAGTTCGCTTGAAGGTAAACGGAAGGCGGCGATTGTCTGTGGTTGACTCATGACGGCAAGGTCATCAGAGAAGGGGGAAAAACTGCTCATACAGAGGAGATCTCAGGTGAGAAGAGTCCGTGGTCTGTAGTACGGAACCACACCTGCGTTCACCTTGAACGATTAAGGAAGATCACGGAAAACCGGCCATCCTGGCCTGGCCGGGAATCGAACCCGGGTCCTCCCGCATCCTCGCCTNGGGAAAAACTGCTCATACAGAGTAGATCTCAGGTGAGAAGAGTCCGTGGTCTGTAGTACGGAACCACACCTGCGTTCACCTTGAACGATTAAGGAAGATCACGGAGAACTGGCCATCCTGGCCTGGCTGGGAATCGAACCCGGGTCCTCCCGCATCCTCGCCTTGCTCGGCGAGGATGGGAGAGCGATGTTGGGAAAACTAACCAATCAGCGGTTAACTGTTATTTATACACATTTCAAATCCATTTCTAAAAAAAATATTTTCTTCTCAATGGCATGCACTAAGTACAGGCTGGCATATTTTTGTCTTCCACGCATGTCACTAACATCAACTCTCAACTCTGCCAGAAGAACTGTCCAAACCATTTAATAGGCGGTACTTCATGAAGCAGGTTACAGCAGGGCCGCCCAATGGGATTTTGAGGACGTGGGGCGAAGCTATTTATGGAGCTCCTTGTTTGACGAGATAATATGTCCTTCGGATATTACCTCCATGTTTTCTATTGTACTTCACAGGTATACACCAGGTTGCTTGGGAATTGGTTTGCCATGAGCTGCCAAGCTAACGAACATAGGTTTTATGAGGAAAATAATACCCTATTCACATTGAGCCATCGCCAAGTACAGAATACAAATTATATGTTCACTGTCAATAAATTATTTACAAATACGAATTAAATTCACAATTATTGTGATCTGCGTCATTACAGATAAATATCTAATGAGGGGAAAAAACATACGCAATTATCGAGTAAGTGTTATTGTCACCACAACTGAAAGCTTCGCGGTTGATAGTGAAGGACAGTGACAAGAAAAACACAACGTGAGTGTATGTTTGTTACCACTCAGCTCGATAATAACTGAACAGATTTTTATGAATTTTGGTATGTAGGTACTTTAGGTCCTGGAATAGGACATATGGTACTTTTTATCCCGGTAAGTTGTACGAATCCTGTGGAATAACAACAAAACGTAATTCTGCAACGGCTGGGAACGTGACCGAAATATTTTTTTCCTCTGGTGTCAGAGTTTATCAGGCCGCACAAG
>NQII01002951.1:155748-221514 GCA_002778355.1 Clitarchus hookeri
ACAAGCACCTCTGAAATGGCTTAACGACTGCTATCAATCGATAACAACCGGGACCGAATATTTAACGTGCCCTCCGAAGCCCGGAAGCGCTCAGATGTTATGCCACTAAACGGTCACCCATCCAAATGTGTGCCGCTGGGAACGTTGCTTAACTTTGGTGATCGATTAAGATCCCTCAGCCAAGCGCAAAAAGTAGTACCTAGGTACACTTATTTCTAAAGCTACAACTTGATGAAACTCACGTTTTGATTTTCATACATCGACGCTGGAAAGCGGAAATGTGGTAACTACGCGATAGTTGCACAGATACACTCCAAAAACAATACCCTACTTCTTGGCTATCGGGTAAAAAATATTTCCTTCCTTTTGGGTTGCCGTAATCAGTTAAAAATTTAGGCCAACATAGTGTTATTTTATAATTCTGTTTTCACATAAATGAACTGTCTTTTCCCAATTTATTTGTAAGTGTATCACTGTAAAACTCAATTGTACCCGGGTGAAATCGGGCCGGTTCACTAATTTTGTATGAATATTTAAATGTTTTCAAAACACTAACAATTATTTATTTAAAATTGGCTTTATTGTTGGTGTGTTGGTTTTTATTGCAAAACATACTGTCGGCATTTGGTGTGTAATGTAAACCTTTGTTGGAACATCATTGTGCAACCAACATAAATTCACTAATAAAAAATAATAGTTTTAAATGGAAAAAAAAATCATTATTTCCACAGCATACGAAGACTTGGTGAATGAACATTTCCTTTAAACTGTGTTGTGCTCCTCATGCGTTGAGAAAATTTGTGAACATAACATTTGGCGATGCGTACTTTTGGTAACATTGGGACAACATTGCATTGCTGACACGTCAACATAATATATTATTAATATTTCCTAAATAAAAACATATAAAATTAATTTTATTTGCTTAATTTTTTAGGTTTTTTTAACAAAGTGATTCTTTAAAGGTAAATAGATTGTTGTTGGTTGCGTGTTGGTAATTATTTGGGAAATATAATGTTGTAACTGGTAGTTGTATAATTCAGTTTCAGAGTAGTGAAATCTGACTGAAATACATAAAAAAAAAACACAGCATACTGAACTGCAATGCCATGGTTTGTACTTATTGCTTCAATTACTCGCAAGAAGTCAAAGCAGTGTACTGGCGGGGCTCCGCGGCTCAGGAGGTTGTGTGCCAGCTTACAGCGTGGGGGTTTCGGGTTCAAGTCTCGGGTTAAGCATACGTGTGTTTTGTCTAAGTGCGCATGAGTCACCCTTCGTGGGAATAATATCACATGTCTAGTTTTTCGTTCAATGCATGTCAGTAAAGTAAAAAAAAAATAGTGTTTAAGTCATTGGGCTAATAATGTAAAGGGCACGAGTTCGAATTCAAATCCAACACAGGAAATTTTCATGTAATTATGTGAAGTGAAAAGCTATTTAGTACTTATAGCGTTAACGCAGTTGTATTCTGAATTGTTAATTAGGGGGTAAACTTTATTTAAGACACTTTTAAGTAATGTTGGCATAACGTTGTTTATTTGTTTGGCCTTATGCATGTAACAACACATCTTGCCAACACATTACCAAAGTCAAAACATGTTAGTAAACTTTTTCTTTTTGTAAATAACTGCGTGAATACCTTTTTGGAAGAAAAACACACAACGCTTAAAAGTGTGCACACAGTCGAAACATTATTTTGGGGCAATGTTATATTCGCAGTTGGCAACCAACATGCATGTCGTATTGGGCCAACGTGGGCCCGCGTGATATTTCGTCGTTGGAAAGACCAAATTTCGCTACTGGAGGATCTTGCGTGCAGTTTACTAGTGCAATCTGAGTGGCCAGAAGGAGCTGAGCAGTGGATTTCAGAGGTCGATACAGAAAGTTTCCAGTTTAAAACTAACGGCGACGCTATCTAATTCTCTCCATAATTTACTTCTTGATTGCACACACTGTTATATGAGCGTTTTGTATCGCCGTACGACAATGGCAGGAAACTGTGGGGTGGAAAACGTCCCATATGTCTCTCCCTGTGTGCCGCACTGGGTTGCAGCACTCTGGGCTGCATAATCGAGAGTACCTATCACACACGCACTGCTTGCTAATGAATGGAGACCCGGAAATTAAACGAATCCATTTGAGGACAAGATAGACCTCAAATACATGTACCTTTGATTTTGTTTTCCAATTTTACCGCAGATTGTAAGACACGCCCTGGACTAATTTGAACCAATAACTAACCTGAAAGCAAAAGAGGAACGTATCGCGTACTGCCTGGTTCGGGGTAAGACTGGCGCATCAGCCATTATACATTGAAGAGCCAATAAAGTTGGTATAGGGGGGTTGGTTATGCCTGGCGCTTGAACTGCGTTGCAGAATGTTTGAAATCCTGGTTTTTTGACGAAACTTTTAAACGTGCGCCCAGTATGTTTAAATACATACAAGACATCGTGGCCCAGACGACGACGGAGTGGTATTTTAAAGATACCATGCATGGTGTAAATATTATTTTGGAGCCCTTCAATACAGTAAAAAAATATTTTTTCAGACTGGACTGCCATATCTTAAATCATACTAGCCGGGCACGAGCAAAACTACGACAGGAGATAGGAGCGGGCATTGAACTTCGCTGCAGACATTTCGTCAATTATAAATGATAGTGTCACATCTGAAAGTGCCATAGGTACAAGCAGCACTAGGAGAACACCGCGCGCCAGTTCAGAGCCCTGCACGTAGCGGCGATGGCGCTCTTGTACCGTGTGCCAGTATGACCCTTATAGCTGCCACGCTTCTCGGCCAGAAAAAAGGAGGAAAACGATGCAGACAGGCGGGCCCGTTTAGAGCAAGGTACTTGATGGCTCGTATGGCCGAACTGAGGTTAAGATGGTGCAGTGGCGGAATGCAAGTATGGGCTTAAACGGGAGCATCCCGAGAAAACCCAACGGCAACGTCCACCACGTTCTCCATATGCAAAATTCTGGGTGGCCCTGTTAGTGATCAAGCCAGGTTCGCCATTGCGGAAGACAAACACACTTACTAGTGCGCCACCCATGGTTCCTCGAGGTGAGTACCTTCACTGAGTATATATATATACGTTTATAGCGAACCAACCCGGCTTCGCCCGGTAACAATTCAGTTTTTACAGCGATACTTTGAAAGACAAAAATTGTTACTTTGGGTCATCCTTAAAAGATAAACTTATGCTATCGCGGACTTTTCTGTAAACCTTTTTGAGAACTACAATTCTATAGTACATTAATTTGATGTATCTCTTATGGTTTAGTCAGCGCAAGCCATGTAAGCGCCCTAGAAAGCTGTTTTTAAGACTTGATTACAAACGGTTTGACATTTATCTACTATCCTTACATTAAATAAAAATGTATTATACACCACAACTTTCCTCAAGATATTATCTAAATGATGTAGAAAACCGCATCAAAATCCATCAAGTAGTTTAGAAATACTAAGCGAATACACAGACAGAGGCGGATAAGCGACATTGTTTTATACTATTTAGCGAAATTTCTTCAGTAATCTAAGCAGTTCTGAATGGCACAAATCTTTACTTGGAGATATTTGTGGCGGACTTAGCTGCCCAAACTAGAGGAATTTGCTGCTGGCACCCCTGCTGTCTTTATAACCTGTTCGAAGTCTGTGCTCCAAGCCACGACGGTGGCTTGCGAAGTTATCGTGGCTTCTTAATAACTAAAGCCCGTACTACACGGAACGATTTTTCTTGCGACTTCGTAAGCGTGCAGTTTTTCTCGCTGGTGAAGGTGTCGGCCATTTGAAATACCTCTGCTGACGCGCAGTTCTGCGAGTGGAACTGCTATTTTCGGCTAATCCCTGCGAGTTTCGATGTTCGTATTCTGACCTCAGCCGAAGAAAGCAGGCATAATTAACAAGTGATTACCACTCACACGTGTAATCAACGAATATTTGTTTTCAGTTTTGTCTCATATATTAAATGTGTGTATTGTGACATGGGACGTAATTGAATGATTATCGCACTGTTAAATGTAGACATAAAGGAAATTTATCAGACGAACTTGACCAAATGCGTCAAATGTGAACAACAAAGTAGTGAACAGTGGGTTCTCCGAAGATCAAAATAAACAGATGCATTGTCAGGCTTAGGCTTGGCCCCACCCCTCCACCGGAAATGCTTTCTTTATCGCATCATAATTTCTGATGTAACCGTACATTGTTAAGTAATTACTATTAATTACAGACAATGTACGATTACACAAAATTTACATTTTACGAGTTGTTTTTTTATATTATTGCGCTGACTTTTAACTGCGTGCTATCTGCTGGTTGTAAAAAGTCGAGAAAATCTTTATAATTTATCAATACTCTCTTGCCTTTTTGCAAGCAGGAAATAACACGCAGTGCAAATGAGATACAAAATATTTCTGCAAAAGGGGCGAAGCAGAGTCATAACACAGGATCGCCGTAAATAAGACAAGATTAACGGTTTCTGAGAAAACCAGTAATTTTTTATCACTTCATAATATGTGCCTTTATGACGAACAAGTGAGCCAGCGCTGAGTAGCCCGCGTTTTGAATACCCACAGAATTCTTCAAGAAAGAATGGCGTGTGTTTCAATCTTCCATCCCTTAAACAGGGTTAGTTTATCTTTATCAATACCTCCACCCCTCAAGAACTCGGATACACCCCTCTGGCGTGATGCAACAATACGAAGCTTCTGCGTGATACGTGACACGTGAATCTGTACCACGTGAGCTTGCAGGCCAGTCACAATAAGGGCGAAGTTGTCTTAACCTGGTTAAATGGCTTTGTTTTTATTTTCGCAATGTCTCCTATTGACGTTTTTAACTTAGTTCACATCTAATGTTATCCTGAAAAAGTGGGAACTTCCATGCAATATATATTAGGCTGGAATTACTTAGTTTATTCGTAAACATTGAGAGAATATTTATGTTTCCGCAATTTATAAATTGCATTTCTCATAAGTACAAAAATGTTTGCATGAAATGCTGAATGTTTACCAAATCATATAAAAAAAAATTTCTTGTAACGAATTTTACAAAACTGCAGAGTAGGCCCTTATTACTCTGAGCATCTTGCCAGAGTAAAACTGTTAAACGCACAATTTCAGCGAGTTACGAAGGGTAAAAGGAAAACGACAGGAATTATATTAGAATTATATGAACTGAAAGTAAAATTACAAACGGCAAGAAATAAATCCGCATATTTAATTAAAAATTAAATTATATAAATTCTGCAGATTTTTGACAAAATGTTTTTTTTTTTATAAAGTTATCGTAGTGTAAGCTATTCATGTACATTATATTTTTTTTTGGAAATGATACAAGTTAAGGAAAATTATAACTTAATTTTATAATTTACATTGGTTGTGTAATCAGTACACATTTGTAAACACGGCATGCTATTTACATTATGCTCGTTCCAAAACCACATTTACTCTGGCTTTGCTCCGTTATTACTCTCTGTTACTTTACTCCAGTCTTAGAGAAATGTTTTAGAACACTCTCCGTTGGGAGGGGAGGAGCATGGAGGAAAATAAGGAACGATGACTAGATTAAACCCGTTAACTCGTTGTGCGATGGCGCCACGAGTAAATTGAAGCGATAATGAAGCCGTCTTGATAGAGCCAGGACATTACTTCTTAACGCAAAGTAAAACTGTAACGGCTTTGTTCTTTCTGCAGTGTTCTTAGTATCCAAAGTTGAAACCGAATAATAATCACTGAATATTAATCCACTAACACGCAGATAATACGAGACGATATATAACAAACACTCACACGTATAGTGCTCAAGATGTAGTATAATAATTTTTTAGATTTAGTATAAATTTTGTTTTATTTATTTGTTATAATTAAAAAATTGAACCCCGTCCTCGTAGACTATAAGTATTAATAAAACTATGTTTACGTATCACTCTAGTGACATTAACGAGCCTTAACAACGGCGAAACTCGGGTTTTTCTTAATGTAGCCCCATGCTTCATTTCTCAGCAATACAACACTTCGATTAAAATTACCTCTGCTACAGTGGTGCAGAAGTTAAACTAAGAACGTCAATTTGTATACACCACGTTACGAAAACGTACACCAGACCCTCTTGTTTGTTTCCATAAATTCATTTACAAACTTTTTTTTCCAAAACTGTGAAACGCTGATAGGCGTTGAAAAGACTCCAAGCAGAACTTTTTTTTAAACTGAGGTATATTTTTTATTGCTAGTTTATGAATTAACACATTTTCTCAGAGGAGAAATACCCAAAAAAAGCGGAGTAAATTTGCAAGAAGATAAGCTTAAATATTTTTATGTATTCATGCATCAGACGTTTGCCATAAGAAATTTTAAGATAAACAGATATCTTGATTTTTTTTAATACATAATTTTAGCGTTTCTTAATCGTTTCTGTAACGTGAGGGGTGAGCGATAAAATACGAAACCAATTACGAACATAATGCATGCTGGGAAAAAATTCATTCAATCTTCAAAAACACATAACAGAAATTACTTTAAGTCTCCTTGCTGTCGGTACAAACTCGACAATCATACGTGGAAAGTTTTCATAAATGTATTAATGAGTTCACCGTAATTCGCAATACTGGATTACACAAACCCCCAGTCGCACAGAAGCGTAACGAAATTATCTTTATTTTAAGCAAACGTCGATAATATATTGGAAACATTTTAAAAACCGGTTCTGAAAGCTAGGCAAGAGTTGTAATTACGTTACGAGATCTCCAACTAATAGAAGAATTTTAATAATATATTTCCCAAGACATTTACCGCACCTTCGTGCGGAAATGACTCACATAGTTCAACCTTTCGGTGCCTAGTTGTTGCGACACATTAATTTAACTTGGCTAACAACAGCTTTATCTATAAATAACCATTAGGTTTCCGGAAACTCGCAGAGCCGTTATATTCAAGTTGTGGGTATACATTTTAAATGTTCATTTATTATTTTTTCGGGTTTCCTATACGGCATTATATAATTAGGGCTTCATGCATACGCAACAGTTAAAGCGGATTTCTCAATTTGGGAAATGGAAGGTGTTTCGAGATATGCATATGCTTTTAATAAGGAAAAGCATAACCCTATAATTATTGTAATTAATAATTAATTAATTGCAATTTTTTTTAAACATATTGTGGTGAATTTAAATAAAATTTACTCCTGAATTTAATAAAATTAATGTATTTAATAAAGAAAATTTTACTGGATTAAGGGGTATAAAAAGCCTACCTACAGGGGGTAATATTAAACCAGTTTGAACAGCAGGTGATAAATTTTTAATGAAGAAAGCTTAAAAAAAAGGATAAAAAATAATTCTGAAATAATAAATTTAATTATTTCCCAACAAAGTTATTTTATTACTCCTTTAGTGTGCAATCATGATATGATCATTCACGAAATATATCTTATCATCATTGGATTATAGTTAAGAGTCGTATTGTTGTCCACAATATTAGAGTATGACTAATATTGTTCTTTGCTGACATAACGTTTTAATCCTCTTAATATTAATATAATTGATAGTTTTCTCAAAATCTTGCATAACGTGAAACAAGCAAAATGGGTATAATTTTTCCTGCCATCCGTACAATCAGAAAGATACGTTAATTCGACAACATAAACATTTTTAAGAAACTGAGATTTTTTTAATCCTTGGGTTTGGAAAAATATATAAACATATTTGCAGACTCCCTAGATAGTGCCCAGGGAACATATACTGATATGTAATTGTTTAATTATAAATATGCATATTTAAAGTATGATCCATTCGGGAATTATAAACTTTGGGAGGTAATTCTATACTTAAAATGAAACGGAAAATGTAGCACGCGACCTATGACCTAAAACTTGCGACAATCGTAAATGGCGAAGACACAATTGAATAATTATTTTGTAATGTAAGGGTATTTTGGGTAACATTAACTAGTGGTTTAGAGTCTTTCCTCGGGGAAGACTATGAAGTATTAATATATAAATAAATTTGTGCCCGAGGGTAGGATCACAGACGGTGTAGGCGGGGCTTAGAGGGCCCGCCTCTCTGGTTGGCTGTGAGAGGACACCTGTCGGGTATCTTCGGGTCAACCAAAGCGGCGAGGACATAGCTGTGGTCGCCAGCAGAAACGTCGTATTTCGTCCAGGAGAAGCCACTCAGACGAATGGCCCGCCCCCAGAGTGTCTCTTCTCGAATCTAGCTGGCGCCCTTATCAATCTAATGAACCTAAACAAAACTTCCAAAAAGTCTGTCACCGCAAACTATAAACACCTTTTACCCACCCCTGAGTCCACGACAACCCGTCAAGTGGCGACCAACTTTGTGGCAAATTCTTATTCCTATTATCTGATGTCCTATGCCACTTAGCTCGCATCAAGTGGCTTGCCCAAGCACGTGGCTAAATGCCTAAGCATTCCTACGACATGTTCCTGTCGAACCTAACCACCTGCCTGTACACCTAACCTGGAGATGTACCCATCCTTGTTATTGCAAGTGTAATTTTACGTGTCGAAATTCTGTAACTTTTCGGTCAAATTCGAGTTCCTTGCAATTTTTTCCTTTAAAAACCTTCCCTTTCCACGCCATGAACTCCATATAACTTCGCATCAGCGACGGGAACTTCACCAGCATCATGGCAATCACCAGCCATCCACGCCATTAAATGAGCTACGCAACGTAGAAGCCGGCCGAGGAATGTTCCGCCGCCATCTTGTGGCGCGACATTCGTCCACCCCTCTCTCTCCACTTCCTGTAAGACAGGGCGGTGGCAGCAAGCACGGTGTTCGCCGTGCGTGCTTGACCTGCATCATCCCTCTCCGACAACAGACGCCACGGGAGGACTTCAAGGACGCAGCAGCGACGCCACCCTCTTCACCCCCTCCAAGACAGGGTGGAGTATCTATCGGTAGCAAGCACCTTGTGCGCATGCGCGCACCCCTCCAGTCGCTCGGGCCGGTTCACCCCTCCCATCAGGACGCAGTGGAGACTGCCGCGCGCTGGTGTCAGCCCACGTATACAACAACAGTGAAAATGGGATTCGTTTTCCATCACGAGACTTTGCAGTGCAAACTAAAGTGTACTGGACTTTTCGCACTTTACAACAGACGATGTCGCTGCCCACCTACAAAAACACAGGCTTANCACAGTCATCAACTTTTACGGCTGCTGTCTTATCATAACAGTCTCTTTTTGCACAGTCGACATGCTATACTCGGCCGACGACATTCGTTCCGCCTGGCGTCAACACACCTCCGGACAGGTGTGACGGCACGAGCGTGCCGGCCTCAGTGCAGTCATTGTGTACTGTACTGGCTGCCCGCTGACCTGGCCGAGAGACAACCCGTCATCTGAAGAATGCGCGACGTACGAAGCCGCCACGAGCTCGTATCGGTGCGATTGGTGTCTCGCCAGGGACAGTGCAGTTATCGAACGTGGTGATTGTGCAGCAGAGCTCCAGCCCTCGGGTGCCACGACGCCAACTCCGCGGAGAGGAGATGATGTGCTGAACGCACCACTCGCTACAACAACTGACAACCGGACGCCTTCCTAGAGCATTGCTGCGATGCCGGGCAGAACAGATCTGGCTGAGAGCTACCCCATCTGACGTTGGTTGGGGGCATTGACGTCCCGACGCGCTGCGCCGACCTGCTTGGAGGCGCCGCCGGCGGCTGTTTTTATCGTGTTCGGCGTCCCTGCTGAAGAGTGGGTGGCGCGCGTAGCAGCTGCTGTTATACGGACGCCGCCTCCGCACGTCCCGACGCCCTGCGCCGAGACGCCGCCTCCATCGCTTGCAACCTGCTTGGAGACGCCGCCGGCGGCTTTTTCCACCGTGTTCGGCGTCCCTGCTGAAGAATGGGTGCCAGGGGTAGCAGCTGCTGTCACGCGGACGCTGCCTCCGCACGTCCCGACGCCCTGCGCTGCGCCCACCACTGAGGCCGCCGTCCGCGTCGGCGCGTCAGACAGACTGCGATTCACGCCCTGCGAGCGAGCCGCGCGGGATGCGTCTGTATCGCCGGTCAAACGAGAGCTCGCGCCAGCATTAATAAACGACACAAGCGCCAAGACACTGCTGGCTGACGCTACCAACAATCTGCTCAACATCCCAGCTGCAAGCAGCCCGCGTTGCAAGGTGAGCAAAGTGATAACGCGCAGAGCATGCTACAGTACCCATTGGAATTTCAAAGCGAAGTTGCACAGCCTTCGACAGGTGGGATCTCCACTGTGTGACGTATGCGGAGTGGACGACTCGGTCCAGCATGTAATAATGGAATGTCTGAAAACAGAAGACATCAGGAGCTGGCTTGAAGCGGAAATGGAAGAAAAGGGCATTCACTTAGATATGGAAAATGTTATGACAAATAAAGTTCTCAACAAGTTGTGGAACAAATTTGCCACGAAAATAGGTAGAAGGCTAGAAGAGTACGATACATGGCAAAGAGAACAAATTTCTGATGACCCATAAAAGGGTACTCAGGTAAAGGTTTCTCAAAAAGAATGTCGGAATATCTCTGAATGGTGAGGAGGACAAGTTTTTGAGAAAACCGGTAGAAAAACCGAGTAACGGCGTTAAGGAAAGAGAATGGCCCAAAGAGACAAGAGGAGAAAGTGCCGTGCACTGCCTTACTCATCAGAGTACAGTTGAGGTGCGGGAGGATGGAGGGTGTGCTGGCCTTCGGGCCTTAAAAACCTGTCCCTACCTCCTGGATATATCTGGAGCGTTTGATAATGCCTGGTGGCCGGAGGTGATGCATCGCTTGAAGGACAATAAATGCCCAGCTAATTTGTACAGGGTCATCCTGGATTTATTCTGTGGAAGATGGAGTATTTACTCCTCAAAGACTATCCAAGTGAGAAAAGAGCTCACAAAGAGATGCCCCCAGGGGTCGGTCCTTGGACCGATCCTATGGAACGTCCTATTCGATGGATTTCTGGAGTTGGGTCTTCTGACGGGGTGCACAGTGTTTGGGTCCGCAGATGATGGGCTGGTCCTTGTCTCAGGAAATTCAAGACGTGAACTCGAGACGAAAGCAACTGAAATCATGACCAAGACATGGAATTGGTCTAAGACCGTAAAGTAAGTTTCTCAATAGAGAAAACGAAAATAATGCTTGTAAAAGGAAAGTTAGTGCCTTACCCGATGGTGTACTTTGGCGGGAGCCCGGTCCAATACGTAAAAGTATATAGGTATCTCGGGGTCATCATGGACAGATGATCTTCTTAAAGCATATTGAATATGTGTCACGGAAGGCAGTCATGGTGTTCCAGAAACTTCGAACAATTGGCAATACTAACTGGGGCCTTAACTATGGCACTTTAAGGGTCATATACAAGGCGGTATTCGAAACTATCATAGCATATGGAGCTGTGATGTGACACCACCGGGCTGCACTTTCATGGCACAAAAGAAAACTTGTAAGTGCTCAAAGACCGGCGCTGCTGACCGTCACAAGCGCATATAAAACTGTGTCTAATGAGTCACTCCCGGTGATAACTTGGTGTTCTCCCGGCTGATCTATTGATCAAATACAGAGGACTCGCGGTGGAGAGGGCACGGGCCGGGGGACTAACAAAAGAATGTAAAGATCTCATAAAGAACGAGATCCTCGATGAATGGCAAAATAGTTGGACCAACTCAGAAAACAGAAGGCTAACCTACGAGTTGTTACCAGACACAAGAGCAAGGATAAGATGTAAGTGGATCAATGTGAACCACTACAGCATGCAATTAACAACTGGTCATGGGAACTTCAAAACGAAGTTAAACAGCCTACTGCTCGTGCAGTTTCCGTTGTGCGATGTATGAGGTGTTGATGATACAGTAAGTCACGTACTGGAAGACTGTCTCAAAACAGAAGATATTAGAGTTTGGCTTGAGGAACAGGCTCAAGTGAAGGGCATTCACTGGAGATCCGAAAATGTAATGATAAATAAAGATCTCCATAAGATATGGAATAAATTCGCGACTCTAATCGGTAAACGAATAGAGGAATTTGATAAATGGTATCAGCGAATTTCTGATAGCCCATAATGGAGTACTCAGGTAAAGGTTTATAAAACAAGTAAACCGGATCCCTGATTGGCGAGGACAGGTTTTTAAAGAGAAAACCAGTAAATACCGTGTACAGGCATGTAGAAAGTAAATGGCCCAAATAAATGGACAGGAAAAAAGCAGCGCACTGACTTACTCTTAGGAGTACAGTTACAGTACGGGAGGTTTGGAGGGTGCGCCGGCCTTCGGGCCTTCAAAAACCTGTCCCTGCCTCAGCCACTACTAGCCGCACTTGTGCATGCGAAGAACTCAACCGTGACAAAGAACAGTGGTTCAGACAGAGGTGCAATCACATCCACAAACGTTGAAGCCAGTGCACAATTAGGCAGCTAGGCGCATCACTGCTACCAACAGTAGGACATGAACACTCTTCGTTACGTCGTATCAAGCCGCCGTTTCTGCGCTAACACGGTACCTGGTCATCGGCTCGCTTGCACCGCTTGTATCCCGGCTTGTGCGGGGGGCTTGTGCAAGTGACCTATCACACAAGTTGTAACCATGTCCTACTCTCAGCGTTATTACCGTAGCACGCNCCTCCCTCTTCAGAAGCACCAACTTCGACAGCACGACCGCCACGCGACCTGAGGACGGCAAAACACAAGGGAGAAAACTCTGACAAACGAATTTTTTTTTTTAGAGACATTCAGGCATTGCTACCGACACCCCTCCTCGGGCAAAAGTGGACTCGCCTAGTTTAAGCCACCCAATGCTAATTTTTCATAATCATAACTGAGAGTATAATTATTCTCTTAATATCTGTATTATAGTGTAATTGTGATTTTCATTGAATCAACAAGGGAACGGACTGAGATAGACAGCCACGGAGCCTTTTAACAATACGCCGCTTGACTTGCTTACTGCCGAAACATTTTTATATTTCCCCATTATTTGTTTGTTAAAACTAATTAATAAGTGAACATTCTTTTGTAATTCAGGGTCATTATGTTTTAGTGTGCTTGTTCTTTTTTCTAAAATATGCTTTGTATTTTCTTGTGTTTCTCCCGCGCTTTCGGGCTGGGTCTTGGTGGACCTCCGCCCGCCATTTTCTTCAGTTGGCTTCTGAGCGCTGCCGGGGGTGGTCACGCGTCGACTGCCTCTGGGCCTTCGCCACGTTCTTCACCAATCCCCTTGTAGCGTCAACAGTCAATCTTATTATGGAACCGTAGTTCATTTTCCGTCCCCCAGAGGCAGCACCACCCCGACGACCCGCCAGTTCAAAATCGCCGGGATCGTAACACCGTAACTGAGCATCGACTTGGCGCCATTTTCTAACAGCTTAGGTTGCAAAAACACTGTAGTTGTTGGAGCAATGTACGTGCCTCGTAGGGGGGATTTTTGCGGTGAGTAAAGAAGGACCGTGTTTCATTTCACTGGCGGCCGCTTCACGGCCACGTATTTTTTGGGTCTTCTACCCACTGTTGCATCGCACACCCGATCAAGGCTTTGTGCGGTTTTTTGCGTATGAGACGGCCACTTAACAGCCTCGCGTGAAAATTAGCGGCGTGTGCGGTGGCCTACAACCTCACGAGGCAGGCAGACCGGTGTGTCCTTCCAGTAATACGTCATCGTCTGCGCAAACTTTGCCGAGTAGCAGACACGCGGGCGATGGGCGAACGACCCGCCTCTGGAGAAGTATCTCTGCTCGACCGAGCTGGCGCCCATATAATCACAATGAGCCTAAGCAAAACCTTCCAAAAACCTGTCGCCGCTAACTTCCAGCACATTTTACCCGCTCCTGAGCCCACGACAACCCTTCAAGTCCTCCCACCCTAAATATTTACTATCCGACTGTCGTACAGGTTATATTCTTCCACATACTAAAACCGATTTAACTATAATAAGACTGCGGAATAATTTGATGTTATCATTTCCGTATTTTTTTTTTTCGTGTTCATGTCGAGAAAATATAAGCAAATCGAGGTATGAAAGCGAGCGTATAAACACCAAATTTATTTTTTAAATTCCGTTAACCACAAAAATATGATTTGAAATCAATATATAACATTAGTACGGAAAGTTTTGTTCCCACCTAAAGATTTGAGCATTCATAAGAAGTGTGGGGTCCACTTGATCTCGTCATTGCTGATCAATGTTGCCAACTTGCGCCTTTCCAGTTCACTATTCCAAACTGTCAAAATAATACTAGTAAACTTCTTAAACTGCAATAAAAATTGTTAACACACACATTGTATGGAAACAATATCACATATCAGGCTGCCAACACAGGAACATTGAGCATCGCCACTATACAAAGTTGGCAACTTCCCTACATATTTGACTCCCTCGAACTATCGTAGGAACGCCATAGTCCCGTCACGGTTGCCGCCAACTTGTCGGGCGCCCTGCCTGAGTTATACCGTGCCTCCGCCTCTTGCAACAAAGTTTAACCGAGTCTAGAAAATAGCACCAAAGAGAGAGCGCACCACATTAGTGCGCGCTCAGTTCAACGCCATTTCGCATGAGAACTATTTCTTACTGAGGATTTACCAACACACATTTCCTCTCCGTTTACGTTCATACTAATTATAAAATATATGTTATAGACCTAATATATACATAAAATACTGGTAAAACTTCAATTCAACCGAAAAGGAATACTCCAATGTTATCACAGTACAAACAGTGTCTAATAAATGTTATATCTAGAAAACAACCGAAAAGGAATACTCCAATGTTATCACAGTACAAACAGTGTCTAATAAATGTTATATCTAGAAAACAACCGAAAAGGAATACTCCAATGTTATCACAGTACAAACAGTGTCTAATAAATGTTATATCTAGAAAACAACCGAAAAGGAATACTCCAATGTTATCACAGTACAAACAGTGTCTAATAAATGTTATATCTAGAAAACAACCGAAAAGGAATACTCCAATGTTATCACAGTACAAACAGTGTCTAATAAATGTTATATCTAGTAAACAACCAAACGTGTCATACGTAGCGTGGTTTTTCAAAGGTTTGATTCAAAAAGTGTGAAGAAACCGCGGATGAACTTGTACCATTAATTTATGATAAATAAAACTTCACCGTTCGCGCTTTCTTACTATATATTAACAATGATGAAATAAATTTGTAAATTACTTCTTAAAGGCGTTTACGTAAAGTAACCTCACATAGATTGCACTGTGACCAGGGTTGCTCAATCACCACGGGTTCACCAGGTTGTTATTGAACTCCCAAAAGCAATTCAGGGTTTTGAGATGGCGTGAACTCAAAATAAGCCTGAATGTTTAGTTGATCTATTGAATGCTTGATGACGACAACGAGTTATCTTATGTCCAACGAGAACTCGCGATTGAGATAAAGGCTGTGCTACACAAACACAGTACCTTCGTAGTCAGCAGCAGGTTAGTGTGAAATAGTCTTCCGTGTGCTTGAGAATCGCCACCTGCCTGTTCATCTAACAAAAGTACGACACTCGCTTCCAGGCTCCTCACAACACCACTTCTACGACTGCCTAACTTGTTTGTTTCGGTTACATCCTTTACACATTTTCCCGCCATTTCACTTGTGTCGTTGGCCGATCCCCATTCACCCTGGAGTCGAGCCTGCAGTTGATCGAGTTGACGACCGACTTTCAAAACGCGAGTAAACTTCAATCGGCACCGAGAGAAAGGCCGACAAAATATTTCTTTGTATAGGACCAAAAATATATTTAGTTGCCTCATCAAAAAAATTACCTTAAGTAAACAAAACTTCAAAAAGCAACAAAATTAATTTTTTTCATAAAAAAAATACACATTTCAATAACCAAAATATCTGTGTTGAACAAAGAGAAATTTTACTGCCAACAAAATATTTTGATGATTCAAATAAATATATGTTTGTTTTGTAACACATTTGATTGCCTTCGTTATAAAATACTGCTCGGGAGTTTGTTTGCATTTATTATGACATGATAATTAAAGTGTTAGTTAGGGAATTTACTGATGCTTAAGAATGGTATAAACATATAAACAAAATGAGTTCAACAGGAAACTAAATAGTAAAGCCGCAAAACTTGCGTTACTTATTTGCGCACCTTGTTCAGTATTTGAAACGAATGTGTTCGAGAACATTCTTTTTTCGTCAATAGTTACTTTAGCTGAAGTAGCTAGGGCGTAGTGCTTGGGCGGAGATAATCTAGGTTCTAATCACAGTCGAAACTTTGAATTATTTTATCATCCTAAACTGTTCAACATGCGTAGAGTCAAACAACTCTTTGGTTGCAGAAGCCAAATATTTGTTTAGTTCAATTATATAAGAACAACAAAATAATGTGGTAACACCAACAACATATTTTACTGCCCCTGTAAAATCAATTAGTTTCGTTGAGTGGAAACAAACTTTGATTGATTCAACACAACGTGTTTCTCAGTGGGGTTACTTGTCGAGCGAGCAGCGTGTATGTTTTACTGCAACTAGTAAAACAGAGTCACTTTTCGTAAAGGCTATTCGCGGTAAACTGAGCACGTTTGAGAGCTCTGCTTAAGATCTACTTGTATGCACAATGTCTGTTGTTAACGTTGTAATGGGCCTCATCACTTTATTAATGCGCCGATCAAGGAAAAACTGTCAAATAATATAAAATAAGATGTTAAAAAAAAATTGGCCAATTAGTATACTTAACGTAAATTAAAAAAACCAGAAAACAAAACATATAATTTAAGAATTCACAAACTTTTATCTGACACTTTTAATTCCTCGTTGAGACATGGAACTACTTTACCTCCGCCGTTACCAACTTGACTGGGTGCGTCCCTGCTGGTGTGTTCGTTCAAATAAGTGCAGTCAGAGACAGGGGAATATTTCAAAGGTTGATTTCAAAAGTGCTTAGATAACCGAGAACGCCATATAAAAGGTTTTAGCGTGTCCGTGCCATAGACTAAATATGAGGTAGACCGGCCTCGTTGACTGCCCACAACCAATCTCCGTGTCCGGCTTTGAACTGGTTTTCTACCGACACGACTAACAAAAGTGGCGTGGTTTGGATTTCAGGTTAGTACACTCTTTAGTAAACTAGTGATTCGAGGGTTTTTTTTTCTGACTTCCTCTAACCGGTTTGCAATGCAGTTTGATTAAATTCAATTTGGTAAAAGTATTTTATTAATATAAAAGTGTTTGTCATTTAAATATCTAAACGTATTATAAAACTCAACGTCTCTCTGTCTGTCTGTTAGTGCGCTTATCACTCGAGAACCACTTATCGAATTTACGTGTTTTTTTTTTAATTCATAGCTATGTTCTCTGGCCAGATTTTAGTATATATATTTTTTCACGTAAGATAACAGAAGGAATAAGCAGTGACGATAATAGAGAATATAGTTGGGAAAAAAGTTTGCCGCCAGCGCGCTCTCTTGAAATACGATGTCTAAACCGTTAAAGATGGAACAATATCGTCTAGTAAAGAATCGTGTGGAATTAAAAGACCTACAAAAAACTCTAATGATTATTTATCTCATAATTAACACTATGTAAAATTCTACTTTATTTAAAAAAAAAACCTAAAATATTATTCTGTAGTCGACGTGAGTGGAGCCGCGGGCTCAGCTAGTTCAGATATAAACCAACACGTTCATCACTGTTGACCATGTAAATAACTCGCCTAAATAAGGGCCCGGTGCCCAAAGCCCCACAGTACGCAGCCCCTGCCGCCGACCCAATGATTTGAGAAAGTGCCAGGGTGCAATTTGCTTCACAAACACCTAGTGAGTTATGGGAGTTTCGGCTTCCGGTATCACAACACCAAATGCCATCCGGTGGCGTATGAGGGTTCACGAAAACGTAATTGTACTTAAAGGTAGGCAACACCAAATAACTGTTGACCATGTGGCTAAGACTGTTGCGTAGTTTTGGGGTAACTCAGTGCTGGGTAGATGCGCGGTAGACGACGCAGCGGTCTACCTCGTGTTTAGTCTAAGGCCCGCGCTAAGTCTCCCGACTGACGCCGAAGACGTAGCGAAGAACAGGAAGCGCTCACCTGAAGTCATGTCGTCTCTGGTAGCGGCTTCCTCGCGTGTCCTCCGCGCCGAGTTAACGCCAGCGACGCCGATTCCGAACTGACCGCGGAGGGAAAACTTAGCGCCAATCACGGCGCTCGTCCTGCAGAAACCCGGTGCCTCGAACAGGTCTGACGGGTGTCGGGTTCGACCTTGAGAGGACCCCCTACTAATCAAAAACCACTCTGACCTTCCCTACTATGCAAAACGAGTTATTTTCCCACCAGCGTCCCACCTTTCCCCGCTGCCGGATGGACGTCAAGTTCACATTTAAATTCTGGTGACCGTGCGGAAATAAATTATTGGATTCTCGCCGTAGCGTACATGTTTATTTTGAAAAAGTTTTGTTACTTTTTTTTTACCTTTTTTTTTGTTTGGTAATGCAGTGTCCGTCATAAACTGGGCGTAAGCATTCGAAAAATTTCAATTTAAACATTCTTGACCCACCCGGAGTCCGAACCTGGTTCGTCACATTTCGAAGGGAACACCCTAAAAAGCTTGGACAAGAAAGTCACCTATACTTGTATATTTGAGGGTTTTACACTGATGAACTATCTTAACAGTTTCTTGGGCTTCTCACCGACGCCAAACATAATGTAAAAAAAAAAACACCTATGCATAATGACGAATTTAACTTTTTACGAGAGGTAGCCCATGTCTGGAAATGAGTGGCTTGACTACGGAACTTCATAATATTACAGCGCTTCGGACAAGGACATGCCATGAACTACATATTTCACCGGTAAGCCACCTCCAACAACTCAACAAGAGCTTGTAAAACAGAATGTTAAAAAAAAAGATTAGAATCTTCGTTACAAAGCATGCATCAGTACCGCAGTGGTGCAGTGGTCAGACTACTCGCCTCTCACCAAAGTGAACCGGGTTCGATTCCCGGCAGGTCGCTCCCGGATTTTCGCACGGGGGAAACGGAGAATCCCCCGAGAATACCCGCCGACCAGCGGCATCGTCCGCCACGATGCCCACGTGCGAGAATCCGGCAGTGACCCCGGCGGGACTCGAACCCGGTTCGCCTAGGTGGGAGGCGAGTATTCTAGCCACCACACTACCGCAGCCCCTTTTTCCAATGTGGGTAGATAGCGTGGCCAGTGACGACATGGGCGCAAGGTGAATATACTGAAAACATTCACTGCCCGGGCATTTATAAAGCTAGTCAGTCGAGCAAACAACGATCCCTGTTCAACTTCGAACAGATCATTTAAGTCCAAGATAGCTGGCAATTAACATCATAAATTAATTCACTCAGCTCTGGAAAGGAGGTACAGTGTGAAAGATGTGAAAATGTATAGGTTTGTATCTGGCAAGTAAAGCCTTGAAGGTAAAAAGTATAAACTGTATCCACTAAACTACGACTGTTGGATTTATGTCAGTAAGGATTTTATTTCGGTCAGTATCAAAGTACCCACGAAAACAGAGTAATGAATGACAATAACGGCTGGCATTTTGCGGATGGCCAGTGATACGACTCGCAAGTATGACCTTTTCTAGTTTGCCCTTGACCTTGTGAAAGGGGCTCGCCTGCAGGATAAGAAGAGCGGTGGAAGGCCGGGAGAGGGATAAAATTGTGACAACGCAGTTTGTGCAAAGGATATTTATCACCACAGGAAAAATGAACGTGCCAAGAGAACCGGTTCCACCTCCGTTCTAGCCAATCTACAGGCTGAGCATAAAATAATACCCCAAATTTGAAGGTCTGTAATATCAAAATCAAACAGCCTACAACCTTGTTTGACCAATAAAATGAACCGTGGAAACATGAAGTTAGTTTATCATGCATTCATAAATGTTCAATGTGACCACCATGAGCGGTCCCTAACGACATATGGGCGATAATCAAACTCGTTCCACGCTCTTGTCTTCATGTCCGGTGTTACGGTTTGGATGGCGTCCGTAACTCTCGTTTCAAGGTGGTCAATGTTAGCCGGCCACACGTGGCGCAGTCGGCTGGCGCATCGCAATTCAGGGGTGTACGAGGTTCTGGGTTCAAATCCCAGGTAAGGCATGGCTGTAAGTTAAGTTCAGGTTAAAAGATAGTTTGTAAGCCGTCCCCTGATAAGCCTTCTGGCATAACACCGGGGCACGTTAATAAACCATCAAAAATACAATACAATAACGCCCCTCTCCCCCTCTAAATATAACCCTCACTTTGACTTGAAAGTGTATTCAGGATGTTTAAACACTGAACTGAAAATATATCAGAATTGTTAAGGATACAGATGTTTGTTAATAATTTAAATATAATTTCATAAATTTGTNATCACCCTCCCCCGCATGCCAGGACTCTATAGGCCGGCGCCTGTACGATGGGATAGTGACGGTTCGAATCCCCAACAAAACGTCTATATCCACCCCTGTCCCGTCCCTTCTGTGCATCGTATCAAAACGTGGCTGAACAGTTTCGAAGAGACGGGTTCTACTGCAAAGAATGAGCCTACAGGTAGACGGAGACGTATGCGAACACCAGAGAACATCGTTTCCGTGCGGGTGGCATTTGAATGAAGCCCTCAAATTTCTGCTCCACGCCATTCTCTTTTCCTTGGGTTACTGCGATCTAGCGTCAGCCGGACATTGCATCAAGATCTACTGTAAACTTATATTCGCACGCTATCCAAATGTTTCAGGAATTATGGGAAAGGGACAGAGCAAGTAGTTCGAACTTATCGTGAATACGAAATTGTCCGTTATTCTGGTCAATCCTGTACATCAGGAAACACTGCTGCTACCGTGTTGCACGCTGAAAAATATTTCTCTCGGCTGTTGTGCGATTGTTCAACGAAAACGTTTGGCTGAGTTCTGCTTTGTAGTAGTAAAGAGATACGTTTCGAGCTCATATCGTCCCTAATTTATCTTAATTTCAAAACTCTGCCGTAAATAGGGGCTTATTTCAGCCAAGTAATGGGTTTCGCAAGAATAGCTCGCTTTGTTTTCTCTCTTTCTTTACGTAGAGCATCACTGCAATATTTTATAAACTCAATACTGTTACCAAGTTTTCTTACAAAGGTTTGTAATGTGAGTTAAAAAAAAACAACGCAAATGGTTATTATAACGCATGAATTGTTAAGCGTAACAGACTGAACTGTGAAGAAGACACTGTTACAACATAAAAATATGTCAGAATTAAACATTTTATTCGTTTTTGAAGTTATACTTCTTTTGGCGCGTTGAGGGTAAAAGTATAGTGTGCAACGAAAGTTGCGCGCGCACAGTGTAACGAAATTCGACAGTGAACGTGGTAGGAGTATGACCCAACGCGCATGCGCGTATCGTCTAGCTGTATACAAACGCAAGGTACACAAGTATTTGAGGTTATGCGGGTATCGTCTGTGCCGTGAAAAATTTGTTAGTGACAAAAATTGTATGATAAAATTTTGAAAGTATTTTTAAGTATTTTAGGTTATGCGCGAAAATGTCATTTTAGCCTTGCCAAAGAAGTATAACTTCTAACGCGCGTACAGTCGGTTCACGACTGGAAGAAACTTTTGAAAATCAACATTTGAAAAAACACCCTAGTCGTTAGCTACATGCATATAACATTAGAAACAGCGGCGAGCGCGGATACAGTTATGCCGTCAGGTTGCCAGCACAAAGAGAGTAAATAGTTCCAAAGTTTTAACGTAATTGTTAATTTATCGCTTACAAATGGGTGTCGAAAAGAATTTTATCGTATTATGCCAATTTTTAATGACGTGATGCTAACGTATTTAGATTTCAACGTCTTTTGCATAGTTACATGATCCCGTTCAAGGTGAAAGTAGATGACCATTTGTTTATTAACCAGCGTTCCTTGTGTTGTTGACTGGGTGTGGTCGACACACGTGCCAGTGAATTTGTAGGATTCTTGTTTACCCTATAATAATTCATTTATCGGTTTTTTTTACTAATATCCGCTCTTTATTTTTGGTTTTTCATAACGTATGATTTTAATTTGTGATAACTTTCTCGTACAGATTCCTTTTGCTTCAGTAACCTGTATAAGAGATTACTCGTAGTGCGTTCTAACGTGTTTAATATTTTTAAAATTTATTTCAGGTTTGCTTAAAATTTTATTTACTGTATTTTACGTTGTATGTTGCGGTAGTTTTTGTGTGCAGTCATGAGTTCTAGCAAGGTGAAGAACAGAGAAGTCACCACTCAACGTCAACAGGACATCATTAACCTCACCGAATCGTTGTATTCCCTATAATTAGGCGAGGGGAAATGAAACACTTCAACGTCGTGGAAAGAGCGGCAGAAATGTTGAAACTCTCTAGATCCACAGTGCTAAGGTATGTTAAAATATATGTAGTATTAACCATTGCGTTTGCAAGTTGTGTGTGTTAGGTCAATTATGTTGGCCTACGAAATGTGTTTACAACATTTGTTAATAACTTGATAACGTCGTCGAACGTTGTCTACGTGTCTTTTTGCCGTTTTATTTCAGTAATTATTAAGTTTATGGGGTTTTCTGTAAAAATAAAAATTATTCATGGAAAATCTTATATTTCCACTCTGCTAATGATGCAGAACACGAATATACGAGGGGCATTAACGTCCGACTAATTTCGTAATATGTGCCCACCTAACCTAACAGAACCTAACCCCACGATGGGTGAATCACTATTTTACATTTTTTAACTAACCTAGGATTGTTGGGTTTTACACTAACCTAGGATTGTAGGGTTATATAGACTCAAATGTGAGTGTATGAATCACCTAACCAAGAGGTGGTGTTACAATGTGTAATTAAAAATAAAAATTACTTTGTGTTGGAATTTGTGTACCACTGCAAGGGATTCTTCATAAACAACCTAATATATACAGTGGAAATTTATTATATAGACAACTGACAATGATAAGGAAAATTGCCTCTATAGTGAGTTAGTTATAGCCAGTTAATTTTATATAGGTTATGGAGAGATGGTGCATTTTAAGATTCCGAATAAACTGCTTGTTTTGTATTTAGAAGTTACATTGCGGCATTAATTGCCATTGTTATAAATCACTAAATAGATTACAGTCGATATAATTAGAACTTCCCCTACTATTAAACATATCTGTATCACTTCACGAAACACGAGAGGACATCGTAATCAATGAAATCGCAGTCATAATCTTTTAAGAAAACAATTGTGAATTAATGCATTTCCCATACACCGCTGTTCTACAGCCATTGTCTTTTAGTTATTGTAGATTATCAGTGTCATATTTTTCACTTTCAGTGCTGCATAGCCAACCTAATTTGCATAATTTAAAAAAGGACCATCTTCAGTTTCTGAGTCAACTACAGTTACTGATACCAAAAACATACAAGGGTTTGTTTACAAATTATGTGTGACAATGTGATGTGCTCTGCCCTGTGTTAGTTTAGGTTAGTTTAATAGGTGTCAGGCATTGGTTACTCCAGTTGAAGCCCCTCTCAACTGTATTTTCCAATACCTTATGTACGGTATCGCTAACAACATGTTTTTTCAAAAGATGCTACATTCTTTTAACGTCAATTCATAGTGATATCCAACCGGTGTATGGACCATGATACATTGTGATGATTATAGTCTTAGTAACATTCTCATAAATATTTATGGAATTCATGTCATTCCGTCGTATGTCGCTCATTGTTTTGGCTTTCTGACATGATACTGAAACGTGCTTTTAAAATGTTTCTTTTAGTAGACATGGTTCACATATATTTGTTCCAGTATCTGGAAATTCATTATTAATGTTTCAGATATTACAATACAAATATTGGTGAGGCAGCCACCCCTTGTAAGAAGAGGAAGAAAACACCGCAGGAGCTAATCTCCATTGAGACCGTCGATGATTTCACTGTTGGGGCAATTCGAAGTATCATTTACAGGATGTACAGAGAAGGTGCAATATTTTAAATGTAATTATTGTGTTATGGTATAGAGTAAAACAGATGACGTTTTATGAAGTGTACTGTTAAGGAAATGGGTGTTGGGTTGTAAATAACCAAGGACGAGAAAAGTTGGTGATAAATGTCTATGAATGGGTAGGGAGCCTATTCTAACTTTTCGTTCCGATGAAAAAAGTAGTATCCCATCCGACTAGTTGGTTAGTTGGTATTCTAAGCTTAAAACGAAAGTAGTTTGACGTCACGAGTCGGTAAGGATACGTAGGAAAAGTACCAATTGGCCATGAACTGTTGGAAGGGTATAATTTTGTCGGTTTATTGCAAACTGTAAATGATAAATATTATTATTATTTGCAATTTGGTTCTAAATACAATGTTTGTACACATGTCTGCAATTCCGATATAAATATTCTTAGTTATATTTTTCTTGTAGGTTGCCGAACACGTAAGCAGACAACAAGGCTTGGGTAGTGTAGGGGGATGTAGTCAATATAGCCGAAGATATCTGAATGTGCTTGCCTTCGAAACGACTGAATACTCAGAATACCATTTTCATAATGACACTATTTTCATTGGCTACGAGACAGTCGCAAACACACACAAAACGGTGCTAAGACAAGTTGAGCTGTTAAGATGATCTATGTTGTGTGGTATCAGGTCTGTCGTATTATTTCTTACATGATCTTACAGGACATCACATCACCCTCGCTACACTTTTAAAGGAAATTCAAGAAAGCGACCTCGATTTCCATGGCAAGAGGACACAGTTGTACCATCTAATGCATAACATCGGCTTCGTGTGGAGAAATGTTGACGGAAGAAAGGCGATGCTTGAAGATGACAACATCAAGATCCAGAGGTGTTTCTTTTTGAGGAGGTATATGGAAGATAAGGCAAAGGGCACCAACTTTATTTTTGTCGACGAAACATGGATTTTTGCGAAAGGTATGCTGTGCTGTACAGTGTATGTTTTGGAACCACTTCACATTTTTTTGATAATTATATACTAATTTGTAATTATGCCTTCAGGCACCGTACCGAAGACCTGGCAGGATCATACGGTCCACACCGCAAAGAGGCGGTGTGTGGGTGAAGGTAAACGTTTCGTCGTCGTGCATGCTGGAGGGGGNACACCGCAAAGAGGCGGTGTGTGGGTGAAGGTAAACGTTTCGTCGTAGTGCATGCTGGAGGGCGTAATGGCTTCGTGCCGGGAGCGGGTTTGTTGTTTGTTGCAGGTCAAGCGAAAGGAGACTACCATGGAGAAATGAAAGGTGACACTTTCCAAAAATGGATGAAGAACTTGCTGGAGTGCCTGCAGGAGCCTAGTGTCATCGTCATGGACAATGCACCATAGCACAGCACACAGGTGTGAGTTTGTGACATGTTAGATTCTGTGCTATTCAACACAGGTATCAGGAAAACAGTTACATGTAATATGATAGAAAGTTTAAGAATGTCTAGCACAGTAGTTATAGACATTCTTATCACGTTCGCATTATAGAAGTCTCCGATCATACGTTTGGTATCCAATAAATACTTTGCAACAGCCAACTATTTAAATGTTTATGTTTTGTTGTATCGTGTGGTGATTTCAGCTGGAGAAGTCCCCCAACAGTAGCTGGAGGAAGGATGCCATCATCAATTGGCTGCAGGAGCAAAACATTCCGTTTGCTTCTACAGCCTTGAAGGCCGAACTGGTTGGAGTAGCTAAAGCGAATTTGCCTCCAAAGCGGTGAGTTTGACTCTCTGTTGACATAGTGATTGTTTCTGTTCTGCATCCCTTACTTTTCATTTGCGTCGATTAACGTTTTGTTTTTTATACATGCAANAAATGGCTCGTGAAATGAATCATCATGTGCTACGTCTCCCTCCCTACCATTGCCACTACAATGCCATTGAGCTTGTGTGGGCCCAGGCAAAGAAGCACTACAAGAGCCACATGGGGAGGGGGAGAAAGTTTGATAATGTAGCTGTAGAGACCATTTGGAAAGAGTCCCTTGACGTGGTAACCCCCGAGAGGTATTTTTGTCATTTTTTTCCCCAGCCTGAATTTTATGTGTTTTACCGAGCAGTTGTGAGGTCCCTATGTGTTATCTTGAGAGTTACGGTTATTTCAGGATAGTATGATACCATACTTTCTACTCCTGAAAGTTNACAGTTATTTCAGGATAGTATGATACCATACTTTCTACTCCTGGAAGCTGGCTCGTGTAGAGTGTAGTACAGTAGCATAGTTCTCCTCACCCTCATATCCTGGTGCAACTCTTCATCCCCATCAGTTGTATATACTGTATGTGCTGTTGTGTAATAACCATTGTCTAGTCTTTTCCAATAACCTCTGTTTTGACTTTCTACTTAACCTGTAACTATTAAATCAACTTATCCTGTGCACTAACTCCTACTATTTGCTAACTTACGCATGCTTTTGGATATCTTTGTTGTGAACTGTTTGTTTTTCTGTGTTATTTTCTGGACTGTTCTGTTGTCTCATAAACACACTTGACAAGCTCCGTATTAACTCTCTTTGATGCTTAAACATTACACTTTCTGCATTTCCTTTGCTATGGTTTAGTACTGAAACAGTATTTCTGACATGAATAATATTGTGTTCAGATGGTCAAAATGTGTGGACCACGTGGAGAAGATAATTGCAGAGGCCTGGCAGAGTGAGGTTCATCAAGACATTGAAGAAATGGCTCCTTTCATTATTCCCCTGGGCTCGGATTTGGACACAACAGATGAAGAAGATGCTGGAGGTGATGACGGAGACGTTTTAGCAGTGCCACTGGGTGAGGTACCTGGGTGTTCTACATGGTAAGTCCGGTGGTAAGTTGGGTACACCCAGCAGGCACTGCATCCTGTATCCTTTTTTTGCAAAATCTTTTTGTGTAGTGTTAAATTGTAGGGTAATGTTGTTGAGCATTGCTTTATATCATTATATGTAAAGTAGCAGTCTACATCAGAGAGCAGCTATTGAAGCATGTAATTTTTTGAATAATTGGTTTCTAATTTTTGGAGTGAAGATGGATGTATTCATTTCTTTTTTTTATATATATATATAGTTACTGCTGTGTTGAGTTGTTTATGTCCTTTTTTTTANATTTTTTGAATAATTGGTTTCTAATTTTTGGAGTGAAGATGGATGTATTCATTTCTTTTTTTTATATATATATATATAGTTACTGCTGTGTTGAGTTGTTTATGTCCTTTTTTTGATTTGATCTATGTCAATTCTGTAGCGAAAGGAATCAGTACAATCCATAAGTTATTACCGGTACTTCTAACTAACAAAAAAATTAATAAACAGTATTTATAAGTACTGCAGCTTATGCCTTTAGGATGTTTTAACTCAATTCAAACTTGAGATGTTAGGATACACCATTGTTAGTGCAGTCAAGTTAGCTCAAAAAATAGATCGTGGAATAGGCCTACCGGGGAAACCACGTTAAAAAAAACGCGCCAAGTACACTACCTCACAGGTGGCGTGGAAACGTGTGCATATTATGAAGAACACAACTTTTTCAACTTTTTGAATCGTTATATCTCATAAATGGTTACTCTTAGGAAAATAGGTGTAAGTACAATTTGTTTAGATAATTGCGTGACCTATTTTTATGATACAACTTACCGTATGGCTGAAAAATGCAAAAAAAAAAAACCCCCATATTTGCGAATTTGACCTTGAATCAATTTTTAGTTCTATGAGAATTTTTGTAACCTTGAAAGTCGATTTCGACCGGGCTATGTCAGCTTCTTTAATTATTGTAAACAACAGTTCTCTCTAATATTTTGTTTACTGGAGCCACATTTTTTAGTTGTGTTTAATTTGTTATTGTCATTTCTTTACAAAATCTGTGGCACACTTATTTTGTTCCTCCTTTAAGCATTTGCTTAGCAACATGTTTCAATTTAATTGTTTGAATATTAGACATTAGTGAAACCAATGTCTTTTCGTATTACTTTAAAGTTATATTTTTGTTTGGAGAAATATTTTAAGATTGCAACCGAGGTTAACAGCATTAAATACGGGCCCGGAGCCCAACTAAAACATAAACACAGCGGCCTACCGCCGGCTCAATTATTTGAAAAAAGTCTGTCGGGTTGCATTTTTGTTGCAAACCCACTATAAGAGTTATGGGAACTTCGGTTCCTGACCTCGTGACAGCACGGCCATCCGGGGGCTTATGAGAGATTGGCGGTGCCATGTTTATGTTGTTGGATGGACTCCTTGAATGCTGACACATTTCAATGCAAAGTATTGTGCCACATCTATAATATGTAATCGAAGTGAAAGTTTTTCTCCCCCACCCAAAATCAAACCTGCACACACACACACACACAAAACATCTAATTTTTAATACTCGCATTTTGGGTTTATATAATGAAATGTTTTTTGCTTGCATCGCATATTCTTTTGTGTGAAATTTTCAAGATTAAAAACTTTACGCTTGTGGAATATCCATTAATAATATATACATTACTTTTATAATGGGTACGTGCATGTACGAACATATCTACACACACACAGTGGAATGTAAACATTGCATGTAAACATTGCCATGTGACTGCCACATGGCAGTCACGTGGCAATGTTGGTTTACCTTTGGCGGAAGGATACGAAATGGGCTTGAAAGTAGATCTTTAGCAGTGCTTCAAGAAAGTATCTTCCAGTCGTGAACCAATGTGACGAAGTACACCCCCTCCCCCTCCTTTCTTTTTGTAATTACTCCGTTTTCCGCTTTACTCTTGAGAAGAATTGTAACATAACAAATTCATGCCCCACGATATGCCTCCATAATATTCTTGTCCAGAGCATTTGTTTTTTAGTTGTGTTTTTGAATTATCAGAGAAGTAAATTATCTTAGCTAGAGATAACTATTCCGCGCAGAAATTTGTCGACAACATTTTGAAAACTGTCTGATGCGTTTTAGGTATGCGTATTATTTCAGGGTCATTAGACATATGCTTTATTTTTGTGTCAAGCACAAGGATTTTGTTAATCGAGTACTTGAATAGGCACAGAAAATAAAAAGTCAAAACAACCATTTCACAAATTTTCGAAATGGAATCTCCTTAAACATGTGTTTCGCCGATTACATTGCAAAGTCACAGTTTTGCTAATGTGTTTCCCACTGATTTAAATACATAAATATGCATAAAGCTGGAGGTGGCAGAGAATCCTCCCGATAGTGTTACTAACTACGAAATATGGAGACTTAAATAAAGAAAATGTATCAAACGTCGAACAGATACGAAAGAAAAGCTAACACCTACTGCGACCGGATAGAAGAGTGTTCAAGATGACATAGAAATACGATTAGATGTCGTTAACAAAGAACCAAAACTGTTGGGCGAATATGATAAAATATGTTATCGTTGTTTATATAGACAATGACATAATAGAATAGAAATGTCAATAATAGCAGAAGCCAGCGAATCACGACAAGATTCAGAACCTTCTGATAAAACGACGAGAGACAAAGCCAATGTCTAGTCACACACGTCACAAGTGGGTTACACAAGTGGGTTACCACACGGCCACGACCTACATCTGCACTGACACCAGTGTGTTATCTATAGTTTAGCAAGATAATGGGGCAAAGAAATTGAAGACAGAACAAAGTACAGACTATGCGAGTCTCAAAAGACAAACATCTCATTATCTGCAGTTAGTTTATTTCGGCTCAGCAGTTGATCTAAACTGCGAGCTAAGCGTATTTGCAGGCTGCAAGCGTGCATGCATTCGAAAACATCAACATGCAATGAGCTCCCAGCAGCAACGTAATTACCTGCTTTCAATCAAGTTTACATGGTATGAAAAAAGCTAATTTAAGTTTCGGAGCCACTCTCAAGTGCTGGATATCGGTTCACAGTCTGTGATATTAGAGATTTAATAGTCATTATTGAATAAACTGTACTGATGCATAACAATGAAATTTATTATTTTCCAGTAAGAATGTACAATGTCAGAAATAGATTTTGTCTCTCTGTCAAAAATGACGAGCCATTAATGGGGTTTTTAGCTAATTTCATTCCTGAACGTCTCGTTGCCAAAATGTGATCACAGGATGCAGTAAAATCGAGTCATTCTAATGTCATATGACACATGTGTTGTTATAGAGCTGCTTAGATTTGTTGATGTGCACAAGTCAAGAATTGTCAGAATTGTGCATAAGTTATGCAACAGATGAGAAAAGAGACTTTATTTCGCTCCACGTGATGTTCAGTACATTAGTGCCAGAAATGTTCTTATTAAGGCGAATATTCTTAAGGGTTAAGACACTATGTGCAAAATTTCCACAGAGCATGGAGCTTTAACTGCTGTACCTATTGTGTATCTAAGCGAATTTGCTGAGATAGAATAGTAATTTAACATGCAAGTGTAGAAAATTACCTTGTGCGTATGTGGAAAACAAGTTTTGGCTGTGACACATTTGACGATTTCAGCACAGAGAGCTGAATAAACCAGTCCCGCTAACTGATCTTCTGCCGACATCCTATTCTTAGCATTAATACATCAAATAAGCGTTCTACTTGATCATAGTTGTCAAAATGTTTTGTATCGTGCATATGTAGAGAAATATGTGTGTGAATTTGGTTGGGAAAATGTTGCGAGTGCTACGACTAACGAAACTTTTGCAAACTCTACTCACAGAACTTACACGTACATATACTTGCACGGCATGTGTTGTAAACATATGTTCCTGTTGAAATACACTGCTAAAATTTTCAATATTCTGTATTTGTATCACAAGTTATACTGGTGAAAAATAAAAAAAGGATTATATACAATTTCTTTCCATACTCTTATTAATATACATTGTTTTGTGTGTAAACAAAGTGTTCATAACTACAAATCTTCTTTAACACGTATATATAGGGTGGTCCGCCTAACATGGACACCCCAAAATTTGCGGAACGGTTACAGATCACGAAATGCGGATTTAACTAAATGAAATTACGTACTGGGGCAAGTAATTCGCTGCAAAGTGACTATTCGTAATACGTTTATGGACAGAAATAATTAAACAACATATAATTTTTCCATTGGAAAAACACATATTTCAATGGCACCTGAAAGAACGTGTAAAAAGGAATTAAGATGTATAGCATATTCAATAGAAGTAATACAGAAACGCCAAGAAATAATGTGCAAATATGATTAAGTTAGGTGGGCCGGTAGCATGGGGCATTGGACCTGTACTCACAGCTGTAAGCAAGCAACACGCGCCGTGACTCATCCTGGCGGGACCGCTTCCTTATAGCAGCGCAGCACCAGTCCCCGTTATCTTTTATGGTAAGTGGTATTGCAGTGTGGCTGTACGTACGCAATGAAGTTAACGAATGAGCGAGTGTGGCAGAAATGCCAAGGAAGCCATCCGAATGTATGGTGAAAGGTATCCTAATCGGACGCCCATCTCACGTAAAACCATACGAAGAATTTTCGCACGTCTCTTGTCACGAGGTGATAGTTGCGTGAGAGACTCATCAACACGATGTGCTGACGCGTGTCGATGCAAACCTTCACATGGGTACGCGAGAATATTTAAGGTCAGTAGGAATAAGTAAAACAAGTGTGTTACGGACACTGCGCCAACGGAAATTCCATCCATATCACGTGGCTCTTCATCGGGCAGTGCATAAAGGTGATTTACAGCCGCGTGTTCAGTATTGTAGGTTTGTTCTGAAGTCTGTAAGGGAGGAGAGCAATTTTCTGCAGAACATACGATGAAGTGACCTTCACAAGCCATGGGAGTGTAAATTTACGGGATATGCACTACTGGGCGACAGAGAATCCGCGTCGAGAGGACACAGTGAAAATTATGGGATACTGTTCTAGTTTTCAGACAATTGTATCATATATCGTGACATGAAAATATTAAATCACTTGCAGCACTCGACAAAGATAACCGAGTTTGCATACCTGCCTAAAGAATTCCTTCTCGCATATGCACGACACGAAATAAAATCTTTCTACAAACACTTACCTCTCTATATGCAACATAACGAAGAGATTCTTGGCTGTCTCCTATACCTAGAGTGTTTACAAGGTACTGCTACCGTTACAAACACACCACATTCCAGGAACTGGTGCAAGACACATCAGGAGCGAGCAGCAACAGCAAAAAAAAAAAAAAAACAAAGCACCTCTAACACTGAAAGGTGAACAAGTATAAAGAAGTTGAGAGGTCAAATTCTTAACTTCTCAGGCTAAATAGCGATCCACCTGATAAGGTAACGTATTTCAGTCCAGCAACCATACTGATGGTTGCACCACACAGGCAGCAGTCATCTACTGAGGCAGCCCGAGACAGANGTATTTCAGTCCAGCAACCATACTGATGGTTGCACCACACAGGCAGCAGTCATCTACTGAGGCAGCCCGAGACAGACAACAGTCATCTACTGAGGCAGCCCGAGACAGGCAACAGTCATCTACTGAGGCAGCCCGAGACAGGCAACAGTCATCTACTGAGGCAACCCGAGACAGGCAAGTCATCTACTGAGGCAACCCGAGACAGGCAACAGTCATCTACTGAGGCAACCCGAGACAGGCAACAGTCATCTACTGAGGCGACCCGAGACAGGCAACAGTCATCTACTGAGGCAGCCCGATACAGGCAACAGTCATCTACTGAGGCAGCCCGAGACAGGTAACAGTCATCTACTGAGGCAACCCGAGACAGGCAACAGTCATCTACTGAGGCAACCCGAGACAGGCAACAGTCATCTACTGAGGCAACATGAGACAGGCAACAGTCATCTACTGAGGCAGCCCGAGACAGGCAACGCAAACTAGAGGGCAGTGTGAACAGTATACANGAGACAGGCAACAGTCATCTACTGAGGCAGCCCGAGACAGGCAACGCAAACTAGAGGGCAGTGTGAACAGTATACAAGCGAGCATCATTTTGAATCGGATGTAATTTCGTCGGCACATGTGATAGTGGAAAGCAGATCGTACTCTGTCACAATATGAAGACGGAATCAATAGTTTGCAGACTTGCCATATGTAACACCGTCAACATCGTCAACAGCAAGGGACCCTGAAGAGTCGCTACAAGCATTACAGAAACAATGTTACTACTGTGGAAATACTTTCAGCAAAACTTGTAATGCATGCCGTCATTAAAGTAGCCATTTCATGTTCAGCCCAGCATACAAGACGTTCCACTGAGATAACTGCGATGCTGTGTTCACCCGCTGTGATGGCCTGTATAGACATAACAAGAATTACAAAAGCAATGTTTGTCGTTCATCGGGAAAACGAGTGCAAGAATTGCGGCAAGACTTTTGCTACCTTACACCTGGCTACCTTACGGATTCTCGAGTTGTTAGTTGACTACACAATATCGGAGAGGGTGTATGCGTTACACCGCTAGTGATGCGGGCTGTGAGTGATGGCTGTAATAATTTGACGGTTTCATTCCAATCGGTTCGTAAGGAATTAGTTTACTATTCTGTCATACTATCCAGGGCTGCCTGGTCTTTATGAGTAGTACTTGCATGAACAGCGTACAACACATGCTGTCTCCTAGTGCTCTAACAATTTTTACATGAAACATGCATGGTAGAAGAGTCTGCAGTTCAGTGCATGGGATGTGGGGGCGATAGGCATGAATATCAAAGTATAGTTAAACTGGTACTATATATGATTGTTTAAGTATGAGCAGGCCGGCTCATTTGCTCTTCAGACTACGAAGAAAGTACAGTGGCTACAGAGAAGGTGCTCTTAGTCGTCGGTGGAAAATATTCAGGAATGTTATTTGCATCGCTTTTGCAAGAAGACCTTTTCTAAAAGGTGCAATGCTGGTCGACATGAAACTGGCTGTCCTTAAAATATAAAGCGTGTTATGTGAAAATTGTAAATCATATTTTCGAAGGTGTGATAGGTTTAAAAGACATATTGCATGCAACATGCAAAGCTCTCATTCCTGCAAGTGTCAATCAGAATTGGCTGAGATTAAATAATGCTTTTGATGGGGAGATACCCATGAATGCAAAATTTGAATCATCAACATCATCAAAAACTTCGTACCCAACCATGAAAACATCGAGTGTATCATTCGCATCTTCTAGACATCATACAACTACTGTAACATGACATTCGCATATGCCTGCAGTGCGAAGATACATATAAAGCATAAATGCAAGCTGAATCCGTGTTGCACAGGATGTCGACGTAATAAATGTCAATGTTTGTTCGCTCGTACAGACAATTTAAACACATATATGAAAAAGTGCAAGGACCTTGTTCCTCTACCTGCTAATAATCACAGTGTATTGACATCGTCACAAACTTGCGGTGATCAGGTGCCTGCTGTATCTAGTGTTGGTGCACGAACATCACTAACTTCCGACCTTCATGCGAACAATTTACACACTCCTTCGCCAATGCGGAGGAAACATTGCTGCAATTGCTGTAAAATCTTTAGTAAAAGTAGCAATGCACGACGACATGAGAGATGTAAAACACTGTATAGTGTCGAGAGGCCGGGTTAATTGGCACTTAACTAATTTTTATTAGTGTGTTTGTCATGATTTACAGCTACAGTGAAAGCCGTATTATAAACTTTTCAGTGTCCGTCAACACGAGAAAACTGGAATATGTCTGAAGAAGACGAGCTGGCCTATTTGACTCTTGGCTGTTGCAAGTGCGGTCGCGAGTTCAAGTGTTAAGAAATATCAAACATTCCAAATGAATTGAAACGTGCAGAGTACCACAATTAGGAAAAAAAGATGTGATTCGTATCGCAGGTATGTAGAAATGTGTACATATAAAGCTCCTACACCTGTATGTGTTGCAAACTTGCCAAATGACAATGAATTACTTTCGCAAACAATTCCCCTTACGCGATTATTAAAAGAAAATATACGCCCCCGAAAACCGAGGTTTGAAAAGCTTTCAGTTAAGAACATCTGAAATTTCTTGCGATTAGGAAACAAACCGGGGAATTTTAATTTTCAAAACGTAGAATTAACGCCTTAGAAACACGGTTGGTTTTATAATTCCACTTAATTGAGGGTCCCGCCTACACTGAGCTTGAATTGTGTACCAGAGTATTTAAAACACAAGTTCTTCTACGGAACTATTAAACGTGCGTCCAATACGCGTGTCTACTAAAAAGAACACGCACTTCAGACGAGGGCTGTTGAGTGCTTTCAAGACGGCACGCACGTTAGCAAAACCATTTCGTGACACTCCAAAATGGTGGAAAAACGGCATTTTTCAAAGCTCTGTATCTCATAATATACGCATCGGACACAGACAGAACTACTCAAGGGCCCTGCACTGAACCTTCCTACAGACTTTCCACCAATAAAATAGTAGTGTCGCCGATGAAAGTGCCTTAGGCACACACGGTACAGTGGGAACACTGCACGGCTGATGAGAGGCTTGCGCTTAGCGGGGAAGGGGCACGGGATGTGCGTGGCAGTGGCAGCTGTAGGAAGGCGGAAGCCTCAAGTAGCTACATGGGGGTTGCCGTCATGTTGTCTGAGGGCATTGGCCGTGGAGGCGAGAGCGTACGGCAAGCAGCGCGGCGCGGCGGTAACACGGCGTTGACCGAGCCACAAATACCTTCCGTGTAGAGGAGACGGCGAGAGGCCGAGATGCCGGCTGAGGCGCGGTTCTCGTGTGACGGCAGGACCGCTAGCTAGGTCATGGCTCAGCATCCCCTTCCCCCGCCACGACCGGCAACCCGCAGTCCTCACACGCGTGGAACTGGTTCCTGTGGCCGATCCAGCACTCCGTGTCCCTAGCCTTCGGTGCCGGCTCTTCCTAGTTCTAGCATTTTCACGTCAAACAGGAAGTGCTTTTCTTTTTTACGTTAACACATCTCGGACTGGGATTTATTATGAGGTCTGGGGGCCGCGGTGGCTGAGCGGTTAGCCTTCTCGCCTCCCACCAAGGCGAACCGGGTTCGACCCCTTGCCACCGGGTCACCTGATTTTCGCATGTGGGAATCGTGCTGAAAGATGCCGCTGGTTGGCGGCTTTTCTCGGGTATCTCCCGTTTCCCCCCGCCCTTTCATCCCGGCGCCGCTCCATACTCACCTCAATCGCCCTCGTCGGCTCTCAAGACCTCGCCGTTAAGTGCCGCCGAAATCTCTTCACTCACTCGCTTGACATGTGAGTTTGGGATCGCGAACAGGCGATCAACGAAGTTTGGCTTCGTTTCTTATTACGACCGTTAAGTTTGCGTCGGCGATATAAACGGTCGCAAACTACATAAACGCGGGAGACAGATACCGCGCAAATAATTTGCGTCTGAAGCAGCAAGATACATTGAAGAGCCAAAAAACTGGCATAGGCGTGCGAATGCAAACAACAGAGGTATGGAACCAATCAGAGTAACGCGATGCGGTCAGCAGCTAGATCAGTTACTGCTGCTACAATGGCAGGTTATCAAGATTTAAGTGAGTTTGAACGCGGTGTTATAGTCGGCACACGAGAAATGAGACATAGCATATCCGAGGTAGCGATAACATTTGGATGTTCGCGTACGACCCTTTCACGAGTGTACAGTGAATATCGGGAATCCGGTAAAACATCATCTTCGACATCGTTGCGGCCGGAAAGAGATCGTGAAAGAACGGGACAAACGACGACTGACGAGAATCATTAAACGTGACAGACGTGCAACCCTTTCTCAAATTGGCGCAGATTTCAATGCCTCCTGCATACCTTCAGGCATTAGTCGAGTCCATGCCACGTCGTCTTGCGGCACTTCTGCGTGCTCGGGGGGCCCTACACGATATTAGGCAGGTGTGCCAGTTTTTTTTTTTTTTTTTTTGCTCTTCATTGTACAATGGCGGATGTTTTACATTAATTTCCATAACCTAGTGAACTAAAACTGTTGCGATCAAAGAATGGCGAGAGTCTTCTGTATTTTAGACACGTATTCACGCTTTGCAAACTAGTTCCATTTGGCAGAAAAAGAGTACGTATTTGTTTTCAAAACGAGCGTGTGTATTTTTAAGCAGTCGTGTCGACCGTACGTATCCGTCTGACAGTATATATATCCTTATCTACTGTACGTGTATATTGTGCCGTGTAGCGTGAAGCTGCCGCCTTCGCACAAGTAACAAGCTACGTGCCTGAGTTTGAATCTGACAGTGTGTGTTTACATTTATATTTTATTTTAGTGAGCAGTTATTTTTCCGATCATTTAAATTTTTTCTTCGCAGGACACACAATTCTTAAATAACTTTTAAAATGTTAATTGATATTCACATGCACATTGCCTTATTATTTATTACGTGTGCATTAAATTGTACGTTTGACGACAATGCACAAAGTAGTACAATTTGTGCTAACAATTGTCCGAGAAGTACATAAACTGTAGTGAGGTGTTTGAACATTATGAACACTGTAGCATAGTGGTTAGCGATGTTGTTTCGGAACATGGGCAGAATGTATTTGCAAATTTGCGGTTGCTGCTTTATAATTAAAAATTGTTTAGTGTTCAATTCTTTTTCCCACGGTTTTAAATACTAGTTCTTTTCAAATATTTTTCCCTGTAACGCAAATTATGAAAATTATTTAATATCTGAAATTTTTTAAATTTTTTTAGTTATGTGTAACGTATTAAAAAATTAACAAAATTAAGTATTGTTCGTGGTATGAAGTATTTATTATTTGATAACACTTCAAGAGAGAATGTTCTGTTCGATATATTTCATTGTTTCAGTAAAGTTCACGTTTCCCTGAGTTTCGTTGTCCCAAACACCGCATCTATTCTATAAACTCCTGATTTTATAAACAGATTAGTAATATTAGTGTTTATAAGCAATGGTTATCTTTACACAAGAACAACACGTGCACGAGTATTAGCAAAATGTATATACTATCACAGATCACAACTCGTGCTAAATCAAGCACGTATCAAAATTTTACTAGACCTATTTAACGTGTTAATTTGTGCTAATTTTATTCTACGCGCAGGCGTTGTTCATTTTAGTGACGTCCGAAATGGCCCACAGAAAAACTTTGAAGACGGAAACGTGCCTCAATTTTATTCAAAAGAGAGATATTTTACTATCTAAGAATTGCCTAATGTCGTCGCAAAGTTTAGCGTTGACGCAGAAGATAGCGACCGTCGCAGGAAAGAGTTGTCACATTCGCATAAACGCTTTATGAAACACGGTAGAATGTAAAGTTGCGTTCGGAAGCAAACTAGCTCATAGCACGCCAGCGAGATGGAAACGGCGATGTGACGTTTGCAGTGTGATAACTCCGTGACTAATAACACGATTGAGATGAACGCGGTGTCGTTCGATCGGGTATACGACTGCGATGTGAGAATGATGTTGAGTTGGCGTTGCGCATGCGAGAGGAGCGGGTGGGGGCCCACACGTGGGTGAAAACTTACGGGGAGTATATCTCACGATTTCGGTATGCTAGCGCGATTATTTCCATGCCAAACGAAATATATCGTCAGTATCTGTCGATTTAAGCCATAATTGCGAAGTAGCAATTTCGTTATTTTCATTTCATTCCAATGTCTCAGAGAAAATATTACCCGCTAACGCAGACGTACTCACACATAACCTCCGGCCGTGCCCTTAATAAAGCCACACGTGGATTTTTTTTTTTTATTTCTGCCAGCAAAACAGTATGATATCTAGGTTATTCTACTCAGGCTAGGAACGAAACCTGACTTATCGTGGGAGTGTTTGGTTTAGGGAAAATTTCCGCCGGTAGGTGAGCAGTGTTCGAAAAATCAACTATTAATTAAAATTTTAAGCTACGTGGATTATAAAATATTAAAATTTTACTTAGTTACGATGTGATTTTATATTTGATTAATGATTATTTGCAATTACCCTGTTTTTTACGTAGTAAATAACGAAAATTCGGTACACCGCCGACTCTAGCGCTTACCTGGTGACCAAATTATTGGTAGCCAAACTTTTAACATTGATCTTCCTAACCTGAAGTGGAAGTTACCTTAATGATACTCCTGTCGTGGAGATTCAGTTCTGTTCATTTCCAAGCCTCTGAATTATAGGTCAAAGCCTTGTCTAAACTGCCGAACAGGAAGTGTAACGAAAACACGTATCTTGGCCAAGGATATAATTTGAGGTTCCAGCACCACCAGTTTCTTCTTCACGGTCAAGTGAACACTAAAATCGCTGCCCGCTACCGATAGGCTGTTCAAGGTAAACTGGACATTTTTGAAAGCCCTGCTTGAATTATACTTGTACGAACATAGTGTGTGCTTCTAACATGCGTAAAATTAACGTTCTTATGAGCTCGATCACTTTATTCCATGCATCGATCAAGTGAAAATTAAATTTTAAGAATAGTAAATGTGTTGTAAATTCGCGAATTCTGGCACTATTGTGCATTAAAAAAGAGAAGGAAAAATAAATAATTTCGATATCCACAAATGTTTAACTAACACTTATAACTACTTTCCCTCCGTCATTGCCAACTTTACTGGGTTCATTCTCCTGCCGGCGTGCCTATTAACACAACACAGGTAGGGGCAGCGGTAGTTTACAAAGGTTGGTATCAAAAGTGCTCAGTTACCTATGAACAGCCTATACATTTCAAGCCCGCAAAGACACGCATAATTATAATTTCCTGTCGTCCACCGGCGCCTATGTTCGTGTCTTGGGCACCGAAATCCGGGAGCGATAAGAGCGACACTGCCACGTGCATCAAGTTTGTCATCGCCCCTATTAGCAAGGCTCTGAACTGACGTGCAGTTCTTGCCGCACTGCTTCTACATATGGCAACCTATAGTTCTATATTTGGAAAAGTCTGTAGTGGGGTTCAATACAGGCTCCTATTTTAGTTTCACTCGTGTTCAGGTGGTAGAATTTTGTAAGATAAAACAGTTTGAAAAAAAAAAGTTGGTAGCTATTGGAGGGCTTCAAAATAAGTTTATTGCCTCCTCGTTCCTGGCGGGTTTTCTTTTTGTTAGTAAACATTTTGGGTAGAATTTTAATAGTTTCGTCATGAAAATTGTGTTCTATACATACTGCGGTGAAGTTCAAAGGCAGCCGCCTTAATAAATACGGTTTGCTGTATACTAAAGTTATGCTACGTCTTCTTTCTAGAAAATAAGTGTCGCGAGTTAACGAAATTCACGACATTTGAGTCGAAATCACAGGCACTGTGTTAATAGTTTCCATATGTTCCAATTACACAATTACCAGTAAATAATTCAAACACATTTGCCGCCCTTGCCATCCGTTCAGGTTTGCAAATAACCACGATTTATTATTTTCATTTTTCGCCAATCAACTTCATAAACATTAAAGGTCACGTCTTTCAATGCAAATAAGCGTGAATACGCATGGGAAAAAACTGTACCACGCCAGAGAGCTCGGCATTGACTTCAAATGTTAATTCAAGTCTTCATGGTTCAATGTCTAGTTCACGAGGTCACAGCGTATTGAGCCACGCTGTTGAACCTCCTCCTAGAATGATTTAACATAATATTGTAATGTAATGCTGATGGCGAGCATTAAATTATGTTTGACTCTGCGATTGCTCATTTTGAATGCTAGACGCCAAAGTTCTCCACTTTCAAGTCAGTCAGTTTATAGAGGTGCTGGATTTACAAATTGCGAATGCTATGTTATTTTAATGCGGCATAACCACATTATGGCAAAGAAACAAAAACGAAAAATACTGTGGCAGACTAATCTATTTACAGAAAGATGTGTTAACGATGGAGCGGCATTAATTAATACGTTAAAAAAAATCAATGCATTAGTAGACAGTACAAAAGCTCCGTTCGGAATATATTATTTTCCGCTAGTTTGTGCACTTATAAACAATAAACAAGACATACTACGGTGTCTATAGCCTATCCAAGGTTTTTGGAACCAAAACTATGAAAAACGCATGGCGTGTTTGGTAAGTTAGTTCCTTAATACTTCATGTACCACAAGCATTTTATACGTATGTTAACATAAAAGTATATTAGTTATGTTTCAACAGACCAACACCTTGCTACGGCTGCCCTTGGTGAGGCACACGAAGTGAGTGTTGCTTGTTTGATGCAGATGTTGTTGGGAGGCTGGCTAAGATGAAGTTTGCAATGACAGGTCACTTCTAAACAGTTTTCCAGTATGTTCGGTACATGGCCACGTCCAAATTGCATCCTGGATTATTTCCCTATACAGCTAAGAGAAGGTCTTCTCCTGCCATAGAGACCTCTTCCACTGATGATGCTGAGCTGGTAAATACTCCCAGTCTTTTACGAAGAGCGGCATTGCCCTTAAGTTTCTTGAATGCCAATTTTTTCCGTTTTTGGAATGGGGCAGAAGTCTTAACATATCCGGAACCTTCATGAATACAGAGAATATGCCTTGACATGTCCCTCAAAACTTGCTGTCATACACAGCTTATGTACACCTTGTCTGGACGATTCTTTATATCTTGCTTGAGCATCTTAACGTCCTTTCCTTTTTTTAGGTAGTGCAATGAGGAGTGCAAGCACATCTGTACCGTCACTTGCTATTACGGACTAAAGCCCTGAGTCTGTCAGTGAAGATGCTGTTGCAAATATCATGTCAGCATCTGTAGGGGCTTGATGAACTTAACAGCCTGTTGATTCTAGGTGTGCCTTCAGAAGTTCGAAAGATGACTGCATTCAATGCCTGCTACTTCATGTTTTGAGTTCAGAGACTCGAGGCAGAAACGAAATAGAGATGACGAAGACTTTGCTGGACTGGTTTAACCCTTTAGGGGACACAGTAACTTTTAGTTTCAGGTGCTGCTATAAAAGAAATTTTTGGAGTGAACAGTAGGCTACTTACAAATGTCTTATAACAACTGACGTTTTAGAACCTGTGAAAGGGTTTCGGTAGCTCCATGGTAAAAAGCCGGCCTCCCACCAACATCTGCATCAGCCAAGCAACACTCACTTCGTGTGTCTCACCAAGTGCAGCCGTAGCAAGGTGTTTAATCTACCGCCTTCCGAATGGGGTTGGAAGGTTGAAAATGATTTACTTACGCCTGTTACAATACTTACACGCAACTGCATGTCAGGATGTGAATGGAACTGTGAGTGCCGCAGAAGTGGTTTACCGTGCTCCGAAATGTGTGGATATTGTATTGGTTATGGTAAGAGTGAACCAGCATAGGATAACGAGGATATATATGGCGATCATGATAATGACATCGGAAATTATTAAAGTGACTATCAACATGGATGTAATGAAGCATGTGAAGGGACATCGCCATAGTGCAGATTTCGTCACTAAACAAATAAGTCAGTGAAAGCGAGACAACTTTTAATTTATTTACTGTATTTTTTTTCTTCGTAAATGCTAAGTGCGTGGAAAAACAAGCATTTCTTAAAAACTGTCGACTTTTTTGGTCGAAACATTTACCCTACAAACGATCCAGGGAACATCAGACATTTATTCTTCAGCGTCTAGTGTTGAAGGCTGGAGCCACAACGTTCTATACTACATTATTTACCGGAAAACATTTATATGCAACACATTTCTTATTCCTATTGATATATGTAACAACTGTTAAATTATTATGAAAAACTATGGTCTTGTGACTCTGAAAACTTATAAATGAGGTCTCCGCATTGTTATGTTGCAATTCACCCAGATGTGTGCACCAGCTCCTAAAACAACTGTTTAGATGACTAGTATTCCTTTGCTTGTACACTTTATTGATTGTTATTGTAAGAATTTGTTATGCTCTACAACTTAAGTTTGGAACATATTTTAAAATAATGCATGGCTGAGGCGCATTTCTTAAAAACATATCTCTAGGACTAATAATAATCCCAATATATAGTTTTTAAAAATTATTTTTTAAAAACCAACATGGTCTTCTTTAAATTCAAAATGGCGGAAATCACGTTTTGGGATTTTTTGGGACTTTTTGTATCAATAACTGGGTCACTTCCTTAACACACTAGTAAAGGTTTCAGCTTGTTGTTATAAATCTGTGGGTCAAACACTAATTTGACTGGACTACAATATGTAGTGTTTTCGGACGAGTCCCGCTTCAACCTGTCCTACAGTGATGCCCGCATATGTGTTAGACGCTACCGTGGTGACTGCAATCTGGCAGCCTGCATTGTGGAGTGGCATAGCGGACAAACGCCCGGTGTGATGGTTTGGGGCGGCATTGTATAGAACATGCGATCTCGACTCCTACATATCTCCCCATCAGGGAGATTGTTAGAGCCCGAGGCACTGTCCCTCCTTCCGGCGACTCCACATGCCATATTTCTGCAGGACAATGCCCGGCCACATGTGGCGAGGGACGGGCAAGCCTTCTTCAATGAACGACGGGTACCACTGCATCCCTGGCCTGCGCATTCGCCTGACATGTCACCCAGCGAACATTTCTGGGATATGGTTGGTCGGCGACTTGTTCGTCGCGATCCTCCAGCAACCACTGTCGATGCTTCGTGGACTCGCATACACACCGCGTAGTGGGAGATTCCCCAGGAACATATACGGGTCCTCTTTTATTCCATGCCGCGACATTTAGGGGCTCTGATTGCAGCACTTGCGGGCTTCGCACCATACTGAATTCTCAATGACAGAGATCATGTACAGCTCTGTAATCCAAATCAGTTATCTATTGCCGTGTATCTAAACTGTGGTATAAGGTTCGTTTCAATCACATGTATCCTTCTTGGTGTTGCATTTTCACATACGTTAGCGTATTTCTGTCACATAATACTCAAAGAAAACAAGTTCCTCTCAGGTTTCGCTTAGCATACCCGCATCCTCTTTTGTTTAAACACGCTCAGATTAACCAGTGCTAACAAGGGTCGATTTCAGCTAATTCATCAGGTTAGATATAGAAGATGGGGGCCATATAATTCAGTAGTGGGTTCAGTCGTGACAGATGGGAAGGGCTTGTCTTAATCTCTTGTCGACAGCGAGGTCATTAAAGACGGAGCAAGTTTCTCAGAGAAGATGGAACGGGGAAGGAGTCTCGGCCATGGCCGGTAGCAAAGAACTATTCCAACACTCACCTGGAGTGAACTCGGGAAACAATGGTAAAGAAAACAGAGTATCGAGCGAAGCAGCGCAATGGTAACACACTGGGCTCTCATTAGGCAGGACCCGTGTTCCTACCCCGGTCCGGCCATTCTGAGTTTACTTTCCCATAGTTTCTCCACACACTTCAGACGAACGACGTGATGGTTCTTTCACAAGCCATGGCCTCTCCTGCTTCTCTGACCGACTTGCCCCGTCTCTAATGACCTCGATGCCTACGAGACATCAAGTCCCGCCTACTTGGCGCCATTACTGCATTGCACAGTGCTCAAAATACAAGTTTCCCCGCAAAGCTGATAAACGTTCGTCCAATATCCTGATACACAATAAGAACACACACTTCAGACGAGGAGTGTCGAGTGCTCCCCAGACGCAAGCACATNATACAAGTTTCCCCACGAAGCTAATAAACGTGCGTCCAATATCCTGATACACAATAAGAACACACACTTCAGACGAGGAGTGTCGAGTGCTCCCCAGACGCAAGCACATTATAAACACCATCTCGGACCACGCCAACATAGCTAAAAAAACAGTTTTATCAAAGCACTGTATCTCAAAATATACGCGTTAGATAAAACAACAATTGAACCTTGCCATAGGCTGTTCACGGTAAAGTGAGCACTTTTGAGAACCTAGCTACTTTTTCCTATCCGTCATTTTTTTTATCCTTCCACCACTTTTTTAAAATAAATATTGCCGGGTAAGTAATAAACCCAGTCTATTTATTTCATCGGACTCGAAAGTTAACGTCTAAGGCTACGATGAAATATATTTACTGGCTACCACTCCAAATAAGAGGGCTTCGAAAAGTGCTCACTTTACTGCGAATGGCCTATACTGATGTTCCATCAATAAAATGATAGGCCCGACGCTTTGAGTTCCATAGGTACACGCAGCACGGCGAGAACACTGCACACCAGTTCAGAGCCCTGCGCTTAGTGGTGATGGCGCGCTTGAAGCACGTAGCAGTGAAGCCCTTATCGCTTTGGTACTTCCCTGCCTCTTACGCGGAAATAGCTCCAGGTAGGCGGGCCCCTTAAGCATTACCTGAATACCTACCTACTTAACTACCTGCCGAATCCAAGACCAAAAGTTTACCACTTATCTACCTCACTTTGTTAGCAGAACCACGTCAAGAGAGGAAACAGTGTTTTCTGATATAACCCGCATTCAGAGCTTTTTGTCAACTTTTCTGAATCCCTGATAAATTTATGCTTTCTGACAATTCCTCCGCCTCATGCATACTAAGATTAACCAAGTATAGAGAATTACACTCAAGGGACAACGCACTGCATTCGTGCGCCCTTACTTAATATAATTTTCCTTAAGAACTATTTGTTACAAGGCAATACCCACACGCCTGTTTTCTAACTGTTTTTAATTCGTATTAATTTCATTTTAAATATTTTAATTTATTGATAAAATATTAGTAAACATTTTATTTCACCAAACGTGAAGCAGTCTTATGTTAACGGATGTATAAACCGCCTATGATAATAGCATATTTAAAAATCAACCAAACACTTCATACGAGGGGTATATCTTCAATGGTTTGATTCAAAAGTGTAAAGAAACCGGTAATAGACTATAGTTGTGTGTGCACCTGTAGTATTTGAGTTCCATAGTCCTAAAAAATGACAGTACTACTTTATAATTCTTATAATTCAATCAGTTGGCATTAATAAAAATTACGGCGTTATCGTAGTGCTATTATACCTGTTATGAGAACGTTGAATGTTAAAGTAGCTGTGTTTCTTGGAGATCACCGTCATTTTCCACGGCATACCGTTTTCAATGAGCATAGACTCAAACAACTATGTTAGTCGTGACATATAGCTCACGTTTGTTTGGTTTGGAATTTCTAGGACACTCTCGTTTTGATGCCTTTCTGCTTTCCAGGAAAGGAGGCTTACACACTGCATTAACATAACTTACATTCTAAAAAAAAGAAATTACACGATGTGTTGTGCGGGATTCCAACCCGCGACTCAGTGGCGGGGCCTAAGCCAGGAGATTGCCTTGCCCCCGTTCTATGGTCTCTAGAATGCGAAGTAAAAAAAAAAGCGTTCACCGGAATGAACGACCTGAACGCCACTGTTGTAACAGATATCTCGTAGCTGTGACTGTCACTGTGATCCGCACGCAAAGTAGCAGGTACGCACCGTAGACTAAAGCAGAGGTAGACCGATCTTTATCTTCTGTACACGTATCCAACACTAACCTACCGCACAGCAATACAACTACTTTTGATCACATGGTCAACATTCATGGTGAACATGTTTATATCTTAATTGTCAAAAGACAAGCCCGTTTGTATGAATAAAATTCCTTTACCAATATAAATGTCTCATAAATAAATTTCAAATTATTAAGGGGTAGTATACAAACATCTCAAAACACTTGTTTACATAAACAGTGTTCTAACTTCAAATGCTAACCTCGTTGTTTATGATAGTTTACTGACCGAAGAGAAGTCCAAGTTTGGACACGGCGCGCACAGCTTGGGTGCGCACTCTACGGTGCGTACAGTATGCCGGTCTTTGGCAACCACACATTCACACCTATTGCCCTTAATTAATGTTCTCGAGGAATATCAAACCAAATACTGGTGGTTTAGTAAATAGAATTTTCAAACTTTTGTACACGTACTTCACAACGTAATATACTGTCGCCCAGAAACTTTTACCTCTAACTCGTTTTGTTTGAATTTCAGAACTCTTTAATAAAGTCTTGCGTTGTTTAAGTTGTTAGAAAAAAAATTTATTGCGTTGTACGTTTCCGTGATTAGAAGTTTTTAAAATAATTTTAATTAAATTATTTAATCATCTTACAGGGTTTGTCATCAATTAAAAATCTCGAATATGTACAAATTCTGATTTTTTTTTCTAATTTTTTAATCAACGTTTGTATATTACTGTATTTCAAACGCAAATTTTTTTTACAGAAGAAATACAAGATTTTCTTTTTATAAAATACGAACTCATGCCTGGAATTATCCCAGGGTACCTCGATACTTCCAAAGCTCTGGACGGTCGGTAAAGGTTGTCTGAAGGACATGTCTGGCATTTAACTGCGAAGAAATGCGGGGAAACGCACAACTTCCAGACGCAAGCTGCTGGCAGGTGCACGTTGAACCCGAGTGAATGGCCTTGAACTTCCCTCGATAAGCTCGCAGCTCGCCAACATGAAAACACAAGACTGTTGTCGACAGACAGACACCAGTGACGGGGTTTATCTCCGGGTGAAAGGTCAGCGCGACCCACTTCCCGCTTCTGATGCTTCGGGACGTTCTTCACTCGAATGCACATATCACCTGCACGTCTCATCAAACCCGTGAAAATAGTGCGCGCTCTTCTTTGACATGAACACGTCTATGTAGTCAGACTGAGGGTCGCGGTGGTGTAGTGGTCAGACCACTCCCCTCCCACCTCACGGACCGGGTTCGATTCCCGGCGGGCTTACTATACACACTGACTGTTAAAAAAAAAAAATATCCTTCGTTTTACGGAAAAGTGCTGGTAAAAATTTATCCAGAGGTGTCCGTAAACTCTCCGTAAAATTACGGACACGTTAATTTTCAAAAACGGTCTTTCCGTAAATTTCACGGAACCTCTCGGTTAATTTGTTAGTCAGTTCTCTTGCACTTCCAGTTTAAAATAAAAACATATAATGAAAAAGTCTTTAATTTTCGTTATGCGAGTTTTCTACTGTTGACTAAAAATTTATTTTAAAAAAGTTAAAATATTTTATATTTGAGTAATATTTCAATCAGAGTCACAAACTTACAAGTTCAACTGCTCTCACAACGCAACTGCAACTCTCGCAGGGTGTCTGAGGTATAACTTTGAATGTCTTCTCGTTACAGTGGCGAAGACAGCTTCACGCTGACTCGGCATTTTTCGTCCCCGAAATACGAAGCTGTAGGAAATACTGAGACTTTCCGTATTTTGTATTTACGGAGTCAGCTCCGTTTTTCGTCATTACGGATTGCGTTTCCCTATATTAACAGTGAATCTCCGATAATATTTTCGTAAGTATACGGACATTTTTAACGGTGTATCGGATTCTCGCACGTGGGAATCGTGTCTGACGATGGTACTGATCGGCGGGTTTTCTCGGGGATCTCCCGTTTTCGCTGCCCTTTCATTCCGGTGCCGCTCCGTACTCACCTCGTTTCACCCTCATATCGGCTCTCAAGACCCCCGATGTTAAGAACCGCCAAAATCTCTCCACTCAACGCCAAGCTGTTGTTTTCTCTTACCACTTAAGTGTGGCGAAGATAGAATGAGACATTAGGAGGAATAACCGACGAGAACACTTCATGGACACAGACCCCTAAGAAAATCCACCAACAACCGTTAACATTAGTCACGTATTCCAAATGAAAATATCAGGACTTAGCGTCCACAAGGGGTAGAAACCAGATAGAAGCGGAATGGGACGGCACTTTGGTGTCCACTGAGAACACAATAAACTTTCACTCTAAGAAAATTATTCGTAAAACTATCATATGAATGTGTAAGAATAGTGAGCAAGTGCGAATGGTAAACTATTTCCCCATACCGTTACTATATTTACTCACGACACAGTCAAATGCTTTGGGAAATACCCAACATTCCTATATTTGCAGTCTGATATTTGGTACTATTTCCATACGTTGTATAGGTTAAATACTTCCATTACAGTGTAGGAAGTTTACGAGAAAACTTCTTTTCAGTGGGTTATCAGTCATTGCCCTCAGAATTCCGACCACAATGATAAGCAGTCTATGAGTCAGCGATAATGAAACAGTACAAGTAAACCCAACAAACAAACGTTGGTATTTCGCAGGAATTTGGTGGTCTTGCGATTTTCGAATGCGATTCAATGAAAATAGAAACAAGAAATTTCAGACACAGTGGTTATTGTGCGAAGAATAAACGTGGGAACTGAACTTGTATCAGTGTTGAGTTAATAGCCTGCCGACCCGAGGTCAACGGGAATTTTTCCTCAAGGTATTCCACACTCCACTTATAAATACGTCAATGGCATTTGATTTCATCCATTATCCAAGGTGTTAAAATGCTTGAATGTACATACCCTCTGATAAAAGTACATGCATTACATAGAGTCAGACTGCCACTAACGCATTCACACCGTCTACGTGAAGGAAAACAAATACGCGAGTTTTGAGATGCGTTACGAATATATCGGTGTGATATGTGCACATATGTGAACGGTTCCTGTAAGTGTAAATGGAAGAAGGGAGAGGGGAGAGGGAGTGGCCAAGGAAAAATATGTTTCTTAGTGCAGTTGTGGTTTACATGGTTTGGTGGAATTATTTTTAAAGCGAGGAGGGTCAATGTTACGCGAGTGAATTTAGATCCTGATTCTAAACAGATACCAATTACAGGGATCTGAAAATCGCAAATACGATATATTTTTACACTGCTTTTTTTTTCACCTGTTGGAACAAAATGCTTTCATGTATCTCGTTTCACGAAATTCATTTGATCAACTGAAATAAAGTGACGGGTGAAACACGGCGTTATGACATGCTTGCCCGCGGAATTTAGTTTAACGACTGTAAATTATTATTACTGGTGATAATAAAGGCGCAGTTCAATAAGATACATTAGTTCAAATAGTGAGTTTCTAAAAACGTTTTTTACAAATCTGGTTGTTTTTAAGGCCTACTTTATGTCAGTAGTTAAATTAGCGATTGGTTTACGTATTGTAACTTACTTCTTAAAAATGATATGCACTTCAGTTGCTCTAGCGGTGTTAGAGCCCAGAACCTTGCGTTTACAAATAACGGGGGGAGTATCGACAACTGAAGTCATACCACGAAATCTTACCGTGAGACCCACAGAAGCTCGTGTCATATTTAAGACGTCACTTCAAGCCTGTGTCCAAATTCTCTCAACGTATACACATGTCCAAATTTAGCACCGCCTGCAACGTCATCGTGTATAAGTATACTAGCGCGGTCCGAATTCCCAGCAGAGTACACAGTGGTTGTATGCACACTCGGAAAGTATACGTTGCTTACTTGTTGCGTGTATTTGCCTACTTCTTACGCACGCCATATCTGTTTCGTTTGTTTTGAGCTGAGAACGTTCTGCAAAGGTTATAAAAATCTTCCACTTTGCAAAGTCTGACGAGTTTCCTGGAAAGGTAGGCCTACAGGTCAAGTAAGAACGTGAGCGTATTTAATAAGTATATACTGACAATTCGGATACGGCCTTAGAAACCATTTGGAATGTAAATCAATGGCTGAATCGCCCATAAAAAATTTGGACATTAATAACAACCGGTTTTATTAACTCGGTTTTGTGACTCGCATATTTAATTGAACGGGGTGTGCCAACCGTGGCATTAATATTACTAACGGTAATTTAATCATATAATACGAGAAGAGAACTACAAACTACAAAACCAAGAAATAGTTCCTGATCTAACAAACTACCAGCGTGCAGCATATCAGTGTGGTGAGGCGCGGACAAGTAAGTACAAAGAAGTATAACCTATTGGCGGTTTCTTCACACTTTTTTAATCAAACCTTTGAAAAATCACACTATGCATGTCGTGTTTGGTTGTACCTTAACTATACCGAGTATCAAAAGCGTTTTATACTTGGGTTACCATTTCGTAAATTGAAAATTTGTTTATATGGTATTTATAAATTGTAATAATAAATTTGCAGTGAGAAGATTGGTGTGTTGGTAATGCCTAGCAAGAAATAGTTCTTATGCAGAGTATAATTAAACTGGGTGCGCAAGAATGCGGTGCGTTGTCCTGTGACGCGGAGGAATATCCTGGAAGTAGAAACTCTGCAGGGATTCAAAAAAGTAGGAAGTAACCGTGAAATGACTTTAATACTCCCTTGAAACCGTTTTCGATAGCAGTGTAAGGTCAGAACGAGTCCGCCTACTGGCAGAGGAAAACCTCGAACAACTTAACTCACTCACGCAGGAAAGAATAAGACGGTACCGTGACTCTTGGCAAAACAAAGCCATTTGAATATTAGCGCCTTACTCTTGCAGACACGTACAAAGCACAATATTGCAGGCTCCGTTCCGAGATAGCCAATCAGCTTAATAAGCATTTCCACATATTTCATCGAGGCAAATCGCAGTCTTAACATAACAGCTGACAGGCAGGGTGGATTCATGTTATTAAATTACGGGAAAGGAACGTGGATGTATTATCACAATGGCCGCCGGTCGGAATCAAACACTCTTCCTCCCGAATGAGTGGCCAGATATGATAACAGAGTTCTGGCAGAACTCTGCTTCATTTGCCCAGGAAACCTATTCTCGCAGGATTTCAATCCCGGCGATGACATATGACAACATTTCAGTCACTACTGTGCAACTTTTTGAATTACGCCCGCAGCTACCAAGTCACATCATGAATAAATTTTACCGAACGTTCGGAGATGATGTTGCCTGTCGATTTTCGTAACAACACGGGCTATTAGCATTTCTTAATTGCGAATCAGTCACCCGCAACCTTGAATCTATAAATTGTTTACCATAAGATCACTTTAAGTAAGTTTACTTAAAATGTCCGCATGATAGGGCAAAAAATAATAGCTTCTCAAGCTTTATCAAATTATTACGGTTCCACTGCGTTATAAATCTTTGAGTAGTGACTGCCGGCAAGAAATAAATATTTTTTTTACTGCGGGCGATAACACAAATGATAGCAGCAACAGTTGTCAAGCAATACAGATTTTATAAAATGTGCAAATCAATGCCGTGTGTTCTGTCGATCGCTAAGAATATTTCCTTAAATAATAAGAGAAAGGTTAACCGAATGAGAAAGGCGTGTTGGTAATGCCTAGTGAGAAACAGTTCTGACGGAGTGTTATTATTAAACTGATCGCTCACGAATGCGGTGCGTTGTTCATCCGGTGTCATTTCCTGCACTTGGTTTACGTATTGTTTCCGTGAGACGGAGAGACAGCATGGAATTAGAACTTTATCAGGGCTTCAGAAAAGTTGTAAATAACCATGAATGAACAACATATGTGCAGGTCGCTGTAACGAAGCTCGTGGCGATAATTTCGCAAATCGAAGATGGCGAAGGATCTTCCACTCATTACCGTGTAATGACGTCATCTGAACCCCCGTGATAGGTACATGGCGTCACTAACGTTTTGACACTTTAAAGTATAACAAATTGTTGCTTATGAAACAGCTATGTTTTAACGTGTGAAATGGTAATGTGTGTATATACAGCTTTGGGTTTTTTTTCTTTGATGGCGTAATGTGGTGTGGGTTGAGTAAACTACACTCTGGCGTACGTACAAATTACTAATTTTGTCTCCGAAAGCCTGCCCCCTTTTGAACTAACACACCGCACTCTCGGGTCTAGCCAGGAATGACTGATACTAAAGTATGGCGACTATTTAGTGCTAGACTCAGGTCGGAACAAGCGGGTTGCTTAACTGGTCATTTGTTGACCCGATTATACGCTTTCTTCACCGATGTTTTACATATAGCTTCAGCAAGACGAATTATTATGCACTATTGCAGCGACAACTACAGTCTACGTAGGGGCCGCGGTTGTGTAGTGACCAGACTACTCGCCTCTCGCTAAGGCGAACCGGGTTCGATTCCCGGCGGGGTCATTCCTGAATTTTCACGCGCGGGAATCGTGCCGTGCGTTACCGCTGGACGATGGGTATTCTCGGGAGTCTCCAGTTTCCCCCGCCCTTGCATTCCGGTGCTGCTTCATACTCGCCTCACTTCACCCTCATTGGCTCTCAAGACCTCGATGTCAACAGCAACCCAAACCTCTCCACTTCCCTTATTAATTAATAATTCCTTAGCTCTAAAATGAAGAAACAAAAGGTGACAAAATAAAGCATTAACTTTTTGGCTAAGTGCAAATATTATGTATCCCTTTTAAACAAAGGCAAAGCACTTTAAGCTAACAGTTCATTACTTATGATAATGGTGTTCGTGTATAATAAAAAGTGCATCTATCGAAACGTTAGGTTAAACACAGCTTGATTAATGCATCATCGAACAGAAGATATCTTTTTTTTTTATATTGCACACGGTGATACAGCAGATGTATTAGGGTATGAGCAGAACAGTGGGTTCCACTAGCCTTCTGGCAGCTGAAATTTAATGTACTAAGCTGTACGCGTCGATGACCACGAATGAAACCGCGAGTTTTCCTATCCGCGACATCTCGGCGCGGTGTAAGCGTGCATGACCCAACATTGACGCGTCTACCACAGGAAGTGCGACTGCAAAGAAGTGAAATGGCGCAGCGGCGAAGGTTTTTTGTTAATGGACGACGCAGTAAACCTAGAAACAGCTTGCACTTCCTGTTGATTCACTTGAAATCCTTCAATTCCAATTTATTGCGGTGCTAAGGAAATCGACACATAGAAGTAATTGAGAAGACAGCACGCCAGTTCAGAGCTTTGCGCTTAGTGGCGATTGCGTACTTATTGCGCGTGGCAGTGTCGCCCTTATCGCTCCCGCGCTTCTCGGCCTAAAAGTGGGAAAAAGTTCCAGGTAGACGGCGGCCTTAAAGGGTCCGCCAGCCTGGAGCTGTTTCACGCCTCTGGAGAGGGAAAAGCCGCTACGGGCCGGCTCTGGTCTTGTACGCGCCTTACTGCGCGTACCTATGGGACTTGCAGCGGTGGTCTTTACATTTCATTGGTGGAAAGTCTGTAGCAATGTTCAATGCAGCGCTCTATATTAGATTTGCAGGCATTCGCCCACAGCATCCTAACACATAGCATACGAGTGTATATACAGCCATTACGACCATACTTTTGTTATTTTAACGTGGCGCTCTTAGCCATTTCGGCCATTCAGCGCCCCCGGCCACCCTCTCGGCAGGGGAGAAAGATCACGCCTTCTCATCGCAGGTGTCCCAGCTTTTCACATGAGTTAACCAAAATCGTAGCCTCATCTTGATACACAAGTTCCAACAGGAACACCCTTCCACGTGGCCTGAGACCCTCGTACCCATACCCATAGCAGTCTGAATCTGTCGTTTTTTGCCATGTCGAAGAGCTTCAAAATAGCGTTTGCAATAAACTTGATCTGTTGAAATTTGTATCCCACCCACGTCTTGCACTCTAAACTTGAAACAGTGAGAAATCGAGTCAAATCAACGGAATATGTGAGATTAGAGCACCAGAAAATCAGCGCCAGATAGCTAATTAATGTAGTGGTTGGATTTTGCGGATTTATTTGTGATTTCCCAATGAATGTCAAGAATATCGCGGCTATAAGTCACTTGTTCCCAGTTTATTTTCTAGGTTCGCTGATCAGCAGTAGAATATGAATTGGCTTTCAGTGGACGTTATTTCACTGACAGATATCACTGATTCGGATTCAGCGCGTGAAGTGTACTTTCTTTCTGTTAACAGACAGATTGTGCACACGTGGAATAGTTTGTTTTAAACACGCGCGGTACAATCAGGCGCTCCTACCCAGTTCACGCCCCATGTAGAAGGTCGCCTCAGACGCAACCTACACATTGGCTGTTATGGGCGAAATGAGCACTTTGAAAGCCCTATTGAAAATCTACTTGTATGCTTAGTGCGTATCATTTCACATTGTGAAAGATTAACGTTGCCATTGGCCTATTCACTTTGTTCATGCGCAGTTAAACTGAAAAATGTGAAAGTTTTAGAAAGGTAAATATCTTACAAATTTGCCTATTCTTATACTTACATGCGTTAAATCGACAGACATCATTCCTTTGTTAATATGTGTTTACCTACCAAGTTTAATTCAACATTAAGAAATATATCTACTTTCCCTCCGTAATAACCATTTTTATCGGGCGCATGACAATCGTTGTGCCCGTCAAAATATATGGAATTAGGAGTAGCGTCATTTTTCAAAGGTTGAATTCAGAAGTATTCAATTATCCGTGAACAGACTATACCTACCTGTCTCTCGACTATGAAAGCAAATGTACACGTTCGTGCAGCCAGTTTATTTCAAAGGCTAGCTGGGTTGGGGTGAGGGTGTAATATCTCATCAGAATTTGAATAATTGCACACCCTCTCTACCCGGTAAATTGTAAAAAATAATATCATATTTCAGTATATGTGTTGTGAATAATAACGGTGCATACAGAAAGCAAACTTTTATTATAGAAATTATATTAAATGCTACGAATTCAGCAAATTATCTCCTAGCCTGGTTTTCCATTGAGTCATTACTCTGTTTATAGCACTAAATGACGTATCAATAGTGTATATTGATATTGGTACCGTCAGTGTTATTATTCTAGTGTTTTTTCATTTTATCATAGCCAATAGTTGAGTGGAAAATATAATTTAATGGTGGTATATTATCGTTCATTTTGGAAGCCAAATATTAAAAAAAAAAAAAACGTCAGATTTGCTTGCAAATGATCCCAACCTATGCCATGTAAAGATTGGCACAGTATGTCAACATCTGAATTCATTCATAAAATGGAAAAAAAGGTTACACTGCTAGTATTTACATGACGTAGTGTGAACGACAATGTATCACAACCAACCTATAATCTTCAGTCTTCCATTTGTTATAACGGACTTCAAAATTCTGCTTTAAAAATACTAACGTAAACAATATGAACAGCCGTTGTTGAGAGGACCTTCATTGTTATGAACAGAATACTGATTTCACTGGAAAACAGGTTAGGAGATAGGCATTGGATCACGGCATCAATATTTACTTTTATTTTTAAAAACCTATTAAAAAAGAGAAACAAAAAAAACATATATTCGCTTTAAAAGTGGAACAAAACATGCGACATATAATTACACTCCACAGTATTCGAACTTAAATATTATTCTAAACGTGAAATGCGTTCATTCATTTGAAGATAGCCGACATACGTGTAAGTGGAGGTTACTTTGTGTGACACAAAATCGCATTTTAGTACCCTCCTATTTCAATGGGGAGTTTCATATATTCAGCTTGAGTTGTGCCAATTTAACCGCTGAACATTTGAAACAACCTCTCTGAAATGGAAGATTAGAACAGTGGGAAATACCTCTATCACCAAGTGACCCCCGCTTGCAGTAATGATTTTTCACAACCCCCGGGGCGGTGGTGTTATGGTTCGCCTACTCGCCTCCCACCTAAGGTGAACCGGGTTCGCTTCCCAGCGGAGTCGTTCCCTGATTTACGCATGTGGGTATCGGGCCGGACGATGCCTCTGGTCGACGTATTTTCTCGGGGATCTCCCGTTTCCCCTGCCTCATCACCTCGCTTCACCCTCATCGGCTCTCAATACCTCGATGTTAAGAGCTACCCAAATCTCTTCGCTCGATCTGCCCTCTTCCCCACGCCACGGGGGGAATTTTTTTTTTCCTGTTAGAAACACGTGCTTGCAGCAGACAGACAGGCAAGTGAGGCGAGGCGGTACTTACGTTTAGCTGGCTCCAGGGACGTCGAACCCAGGACGTCCCTCCTCCTGCAGCTCTCGCACGCAGTGTCGGCCGGCGAGACACAGCTACACACACGCGACTCGAGCGCCGTACTGGCGCGGAGCGGAGTCGAGCGCAATGTGCTGGTCGGCGGCCCGCACTAGAGCGCGCCAACCTCGCTGGCGGGCGAGGAGAAGCACCGTAGAGCGCGCTCGTGAGATGCGCAGCCCGTGTCCCTGCACCGGACCGCTTCTCTGCCGACAGCGCTAAACAATGACGACGCGGATAGTAGTCGAGGTTAGAGCTGTGTTTACGCAAGCAGGTGCTTCCAATTGTAAGTTGTTTTAATTCAACTGTGATACATCCAAATCAATCAACGTATTTTTATTCATTAATTTAAAATATGGGTCTGTTCAAAATTAGAATATGGGCCCTAAACAAAAGCGTTGATCGCTGTTGACCATGTGACTGACATTTCTAATTTTGTCATGGAAGTGTCGGTGTTGGGAACGTGTGCAGAAGGCGAAAATAGGTGTACCTCATCCATAGCGGCGTGTCCCTTAGCAATGAAGCTTGCGCAATTTGACTTCTGCAAGTGACTTGCTGCGTGCAAACACGCGTGTGTGGCTAACTTGCACAAGTTGCGCGCGCACACAGCTTGGTAACACTTCTGGAAGCACACGCGTGTTTATTAATTTTGCGAAGTAAAGTTTTCTACTTTTACTGCAAGTTTGTACTGTGAGTGAGAAAAAAAACGTTGTCACGTGAAGAAATTATCAATGTAATCACATTATTCGAACAATATCTGGAGATTTGGAATACCAAAAAATTTGAAAGGAATGCTGCTTGCAGTTTATGGCAACTGAATTTATAACTACCGTCGTGGAAGTGTCAAGAATATTAGATACTTTGAAAACACAATTCGGTCAAAAAAAAATAAAAAAAATAAAAAAGTAAATCAGAAACTCAAAATTGGTTAAGATATAGAGGAAATATATAGGAGCAAATGGGAATATTTTTAACAACCGAAGTTAACGCTATACTCACATACAGACGCACAAACACGGGATTCTTTGGTAAATAAAAGGGCAATTACATTTTCAAAGCCCTTTATTTTGCACTTTACACAGGTTTATATATTTTTATCATCTTTCCGGCAGATTTCACCTTGTGGGGTAGCAAAATAATTACTAAAATTGCCTCCAACAATTGTTTTGCTATTAAGGTAGGATTAAATGCGTGGGTAGATTGCAAAGAATGTTAAGCGTTTCGACTATCTATTTGATGTATCGTTAGTTACATTCATGTCGACCTCCTGTGGCGCAGTCGGTTGGTGCGCCACCGGTCTGCGGTGCAGGAGGTTCTGGGTTCGAATCCCAGGTAGGGCATGGGTGTTGGTCACTAGTTAGTTTTTAAGCCGTCCCTGATACACTTCCTGGTATAATAAGCCCTTCCAATACACTAACATAAATATATTTCCTTTCATCGACTACAAAATCGTATCATCTGAATTATTATTGAACAGAAAAATTACACAAGAGAGTACAGTGCAAATAATAGATCTTACGTTATCAGGACTTAAATATATTGGCCAATGTAAAACTCTAAATCGTGAAGTAATATGTCCAAACCCTTTTTCTACGGCATTTTGTTTTCTCGACAGACGATAATTGAATACGGGATTCTCGGCTGGTTGATTTTTAAATCCATAAGGTTTTATTAAGTACAGCTTTAAAGCAAACGCGTTATCTCCTACTATCACACGAGGTACAGCGATGTGACCTGGCAAAGTCGTGGGAGAAGGCAAATCCAAAGTATTGTTTAACAAGTCTATTGCTATATCGCAGTGATCAAAAACGTCTCCATCCGAAATTTGGCAAATTGCATTTTACATTTATGTACACAAATCTATAACGGGCTTCAAATAAGGATAATATAACCATGCTGTGGTTTCTTTTATAATTATAATAATAACTGCATATATATATCTGGGTGTAGCAATCTGTGTGTTTGCCGTCGAATGCGCCAGTATAATGTGGAAAATTACATTATTCTTCAAAATCATTAGCTATGTGTAAGCAATCTTCTTGTGGTTTCGATACCTGTAAAAATAAACCACAATTGTTATTATTTTCAGGAGAGTACGTAGAACAGTAACACCGAGTCTGGAGTAGGATTTTCCGAAGCCAATGAGGATTCCAGTGAATGTAGTGCCCAATCTTCGTTAAGAGAACGACCTGTCTGCTACGGTCGCCAATATACAGGATGTCAGGTAATTTGCGTATACGTGCCGCGGCACATGAATCTGTGATCAAACCTAAGTACCAAACATTCTTTGGTAGAAAAGCGTAAGGCCCTTAGCTTACGAAAAATTGAGATTTAAAGTATGACATACGTTTATTTCACGTTAATCACAGCATACAGCAACAGCATGCAAAACGTCGAAACTTCATAACAGGTGTTTTGCTCTGCACACAGCAATGCTCTGAATGCAGCATGCACGGAGCTCAGCCGCCGGATGCACCCATGGTCATTGCCATGCCCCAGTACTCACTGCATGTGAACTCCATGATCTCTTTGCCACTACTGCGCTCGGCTCGTTGCCTTGACATATGACCGAGACATTAGTCGCAGCACTGCCGCATCACGTGGGCATTTCATTTCGTTTTTCTCGTAAACTAAGGGCCTTATACATTTTCACCAAAGAGTATTTCCTACTCAGTTTCGATCACGGATGCGTGTGGTGCAGTCCGTATCCGCGAATTACCTTGAATTCTATAGATAAAGCTTTAAAGCTATTGGATAAGCCTGATGATGAATTCCAAATTTTCGGAGGTTATTTAGCAAGTGAATTATGAAACATAAATTAATCGGAAAGACAAAGGAGAACTGAAGCGATGAAATCATTATTTGGACTGAAAAAGATGAAAACGAAAATTTCCAGTCCACTCAAACCAATCAGAAAACCAGTCCAGCGATTGATGAACCAACCCCTGGTCCTATAGCTACGCGTCGAGTTTGACCCAAGCTGCAAACGCGATTATAACGCACCTACAGATGTGTTTCCTACAGGCAAAGGGCAGCGGTGGCGTAGTGGCCAGGGCGCTCGCCTCCCACCACGTTGATCCGGGTTCGATCCCCTGCGGGTTCACTCCCGGATTTTCGCATGTGAGAATCGTGCTGGACGATGCCGCTTGTCGGCGCGTTTTCTCGGGGTACTCACGCTTACCCTGCCCTTGCATTCCAGCGCCGCTCCATTCTAGGGTTTCATTTCTGTAATGCTCGGGGATGACGGTCACCTACGGGTCCCAGCTGGAAAGACCGTCACTCGGAGGATGTTGCCTTGCCCTGGGTGCACACGCCATTATTATTATTCATACAGACAAACATACGGATCCACACAAGAAATCAAGCTCAATCGTTGATATTGAACATACAGGAATCCGGAATAATATAAGGGAGAATGAAACGAACAATAACCGAAGAATTAATTGAATTAATTTGTTTATCTTGATTTGAGAACCATTAGTAATAATGGTTGTCACTCAAAAACTGTGTATTTACTTGCCTGTAGCTAGGTGTCGGAAAGTCACGTAAAGGCGGAAATAGCAGCGCGTGGGGTCGCGTGTTCAATGCGGGGGCAGTGCCTTCTCCAACAATATATGATAGTCGGCCTCCGCCATTTCTTCAGCTGCTGAGCATATGCAGCTCTGAGCTCGTTTGGCAGCCGATTATAAAGGTTAAGGTTATCATGTCTTAATAGACTATCTGGTGCCGTCATTTTTTATTTGTTTCTCTTTATTTTGAGATTTTTTAATATCACCTCAATGGCCACTACTCGTATCTTGCGGCAAGGCAGTTTTCACTAATTGCAGGCGACTTGTGTTGACACACTTATTATTATTCTAACGAAATAATGCCAAGATTAACCATGAATAAAATGCAGTGAGTAAAAGTACTCTTTAGAATAATAAGCTATTCAGCTTTGTCAGTCTTTAGTTAATGAATGCCAAAAACATCGTGCAGGTAGATGTTTGAGATATCTTCGGTGTAAGGTATTGAACATTTGAACGTAATATTTGTCGAGTCAATAAACGTTTATTCTGCTGTTTTATGACATTATGGTGGATTTCCGCTCTCGTGACAACATGCACAGACAGCGGTTTGTACTCTTGGAGCAGCGAAGAGAGCAGTACAGTCATTTAACACAAGTGTTTCAAAGCACACTGATTTAAAGCGAGATACAGAAAGGTATTCAGCACGAATGTGTGATTTTCATTACCAAAGTTTTTCGTACCTATTGGCCTTTATTATTTAATAGTATTTCCAGGACCACTGGTGACAGCGTAAGGGGGTGGGGAACAGGGGGACACTGTCCCTCCCCTATAATAGTGGGGAGGGATAACATAGGCATTTGTCCCCACCCTAAGTTTGACATCTACATTCAGTAATAAAGTAGTTAACTTTCTCTCAAACCACGGGCATCAAAATATTGAAATGAACGAGAAACGCAATACTGAGTTTAACCGTCAACTGAAGAGGAAGAGGTCGGGCCTTACGAGAGCGGCGATTGGAAAGCTAAACATTTGCCTTGGCGGTTCGGTGTGCTTGGATTGTCAGAACCTTGGGAAGCCGGTGAAGAGTCAGACGCATTTGTTAAATATACACAGTGGAAGTTGGAGGCAACGTTTCAAGAGCTTCTTCGTGAGTGAGTTAGCAGCCAGGTGCATTTCTTAACTAGACGTTGAGTAAGGGGTAAAAGTTTCAAGCGAGTCTTCCTCCCTCATTGTTCCGCCGAGTGTATTAGTGGGTTGTGGTTTGTAAGCTGTGTTCTGTGTACGGTTTACAATTACCAATGGCTCTTTCCTTGTGAGCGTTTTCAGCAAGGAGAAGTGGCTTGTTCGTTGTTCCGCTAAAAAGTCTCGTTTGGACGCAGATACGTTGCTACAGTTAAGCATTAAATTTGTTTTGAGTCACAGCAGTTTTCAGGTATTAGTTATACCCGTTATAGAGTGCACGTATGTGTAAGGAAATATACATGCAGCCTACGGCAAGTTAAACGAACTGACGAGTCGGAATACATATTTTTTTTAAACTAGTTTACAAGTTACAGCCAAATTTCAATTTATTTAAAGCAAAACAAGTTTATATTCTTGCGTATACCAAGACACAGGCTGCACAAAAATTGTATCTCACGTTTAGTGCTTACTGCTTAGATAATATTTCGTTAGAATTAATTATTACCGAACGTAATATAGCAATATACATGTATGTGTAGCAAAAAAACCTCAACTTAATTAGGTAATCCACATGTCCGTGTAGCTAAAAACTAACAAAATCGCCTTAGGAAAAATGCAGTTGATGTATAAAGCCAATGGCTATTACGAAATTCTGCTGCATGTTTTGTCGGGCTTATCTTATTGTGATCGGTATATTTATTTTTATTCTAACGAAATAATGCCAAGAATAACCACAAATAAAATGCAGTGAGAAAATGTACTCTTTAGGCTAATGTGTTATTCAGCTTTGTCAGTCTTTAGTTAATCAATGCCAAAAACATCGTGCAGGTAGAAGTTTGAAATATCTTTGGTGTGAGGTATTAAAGATTTGGACGTAAGATTTGTCGAGTCCCTAAACGTTTATTCTGCTGTTTAATGACATGATTGTGGATTTACGCTGTCGTGACAACATGTACAGACAGCAGTTTGTACTCTTGGAGCAGCGAAGAGAGCAGTACAGTCATTTAACACAAGTGTTTCAAAGCACAGTGATTTAAAGCGAGATACAGAAAGGTCTTCAGCACGAATGTGTGATTTTCATTACCAAAGTTATTTATACCTATTGGCCTTTATTATTTTTAATTGATGAAACATCACGCACTTATATGCAAATATTTTGGAGCATGTATTTTTCATGGGCTATAAATTAAAGGCTACACATTCATTAATTTTTTTTTTCAAATATTGCTTTTGATATTTAGTTTGTACTTAGCAGACTTCATTAGCCATCTTTTCCTTGCAACTCAAATAACAGTTAGGCAAATTTCATTTTGATTTCATTGTAATCAAGGTGACAGCTAACACTAATCGATGAATTATCATTAGTCACTATTCTAAAGTAATTCATAAATTGAAGGCGAAACAGTATTTCCATATGATAATTCGCTATGACATTTTATGCAGCACAGCATAAACATATTATTACATATATTTTAGTAAAATTGTACATCGATACAGATGTATTTACTTTGTAAAATACAAATTGAACAGGTGCGGAATAAAAAGAAAACCACCAAAAATAAAACAAGGAACGGACATGTGTCAATTTTCTGCTATTCTTTTTGCTGAAGGAAATAATTTCTCGTCGCATTGTTACTGGTGGCCCAATATTAATTTGGCTGAAACGTAGATTAGAGGAACACAGTTCTTTTTCAAGCATTTGATGTGATAGTCGCTTAAATCAATTTCACTGCAAAATATAGCCTTATTTTTAAATATATACAGCAGTATTAGAGCACGTGCTGTTTGCTTTCACTTTCACCGACGGTTGAAATGAGTTTTACCATTGCCCTTCTTGCTCCCAAAGTTAAGTTTGTTATTTTGCAAATTGTAGCTCTATTACTTTTCGTGCTGTTGCAGTCTCTAATGAAAACATTAGATTTGCGCATAAAATTAATCTAGTTTTCATATGATTGATTTCTTGACAGCCTTGCATAGATTCAAGATTGTAAGTGACACAGAAACAATTTTTGCAGTTTAGTTGTTATTCAAAGTTTTCACACCTTTATATTTTATTGACACTAAAGTTTCATGTCTAATAACATGGCTGTGAAAACCTACACTTTTCCCTTTTACTTACATATGTTACAGAATTAACAGAACACTATGAAATACAGATGACAGTCACCATTTGAACCAGTAACGTGCAGAAAGAGAATGCTTTTTTTAAACAATGAAATGTTAACACAAATTGTAAAACCTTCTTTAAATCTCGTGTTTATAATTAATAGTTGTAACAAAAAGAAAACAGTAGTTCTTGAAACAATCTTAAGGTCTTAAATATTTATAAAATGATGGTATTATAATGACTCAAAACAGTTTTTTCCTCTGCCAACAAAAATTTATATTTGGCTTATATGTGGGAAGAAGTTTACTCTATGCTCTTTTCTTATCTCACAAATATAATTCCTTTTTAAACCACATTTATATAACGTATGCTTAAATATTTGATTACAAAACTGTTATTTACAGACGAGACTAACACGAATATAACTGATGAATGCAAAGGAAACTACAAATTTAAGGCAAGGTATGAACCACACTCGACGTCGGCCTTGCAACCATTTTCATTTAAATGTGACAAGGAGGTGTCTCTGGAAAACTGTGTTACCGTCAAGCTTTCAGCGACTTCATGTCTCCTTCTATAAAACCCTGGTGTAAATTATATACCACCACACATTTCTGGCAAGCGTCCCTTCAAATTTCAAGTGAAATGGTTTCAAGAATATACATGGATACATTTTGAAAATGGATCAAACAGCGGAACATGTTTCATCTGTAGAACTCTGCTTGAAAAAAAAAACGTTATTCCGAATTTGCAAAAGTACTCAAACAAGATTACATCTAGTTTAGTAAGTGATACTGGTTTTTATAATTGGAAAAAATGTGCAGAAAGATTAGCGGCACACCAGAAATTTGACTCCATAAAAAGTGTGTTGTTAAAACAGCTATCCTCAAGGCAACGCCAGTTTCTTGCCAGTTGAACAAGGCTTATGCAACACAACAAATGGCTTCTCGCACCCTCCTAAAAAAAGTATTTTTACTTCTGTGCAATACCTTGGTCGTCAGAAAATGGTCTTCAGAGGACACACTAAAGAAAAGGGCAATCTTGCTCAGATAAACGAATTAAGAGCTGGTGAATCTGAACTTGCTAATTTTCTGAAAAGAAAAGAACATTACACATCTCATGAAATTCAAAATGAAACGAGCGAGATTATATCCCACATGATTTTAAGAGATAAAGAGGCCAAAGTGAAATTTTGTGGGTGGTTTAGCTTGATTATGTATGAAGTTTGCGATGTAAGTTGTAAAGAACAAGTTTCAATTAGTTCACGAACAGTGGAAAATTTGCAGATTCCATAACTTTTCTTGGTTTGCACGAAACAAGTTCAAATACAGGACACGAGCTTTCGAAATAATAAATGATCTCATCACACGTTTTGGTCTTTCTTTCAGTGATTGAAGGGGCCAGTGTTACGATGGAGTGAGTAGCATTAAAAGCTATTTTAGAGACTTGAAAACCATTATACGAAAGCAACAGTCCCTAGCTATACGTGCACACTGCGTAAACTACTGCGGAGTGTTGCTAAAGTCATCTCCCAAAAGAAAGGCTCTCTTCTGCAACATATGTCAAATTTGAGGTCCCTGTTGTGAACACTCCTCTTAGACCCTTGTATCCTATATGATGGACAGTACAAATGCGTTCCATAAGTTGTCTCCTTAACTGTTGTTCTCCCGTTTTAGAATTCCTTGATCAACTTGAATCGGATCCAAATGCAACATTAGGGAGCAAAGCTAGAGATAATTCGTGAGCAGTTAGAAAAAATTTCCGTGTATTTGTAATACGAAGATAAATTGCGAATACGAAGGAAGGCCTGCTTTTTACCTCAACGATCATGGAGCCGCGACATGCATCATCGCTAACTGGTTGTCGCCAGTGTTGATTCTGCGATTGAGTTTTCACCTATGGTCACAATCCTCGTTGGAATGAGAGAACGGCCTATACGAAGAGTCCTTTTTGTGTGATGAAGCATTAAAACTCTTTTTCCCATGCAGTTTGTGCAAGGCGACATTGAAAAAACACACCGAGATCTGCGAGGATTCGTCTACTGGGAGTCGGCAAGTGTTGCCGGCAATACCTCGTGCTGCATCGATGGGTACCGTTTTGACAGGTGATTATGATGAGACAGTTAATGCTAAAGATGGAATGAGCACTGGAGAGTCGGTTTGTGTGGAATGAACACTTGCAAGACTTTCGCGTGAAGTCAACAAACTTTGAAATAAATGTTCGTCAGCTATAAATGCTTATGAGCATACAACTCCTGCTACAAAGAGAAGCAAATTTAATATAGAATACAAAACAGGAGGTGGAGATGAGCATGAAGAGAGCATTAATGAGAATTAACATGCAGACAGTGATAGTGCTGAAGACGATGATGGTGATGATGGCGATTTTATCGATGCACTGACACACCCCTCCAACAAATTTACTGCAACAAGTGACGTGAAGAAGGCAAAAGACGCCGAGATTACTGGCTATAATGTATTCACGGTAACTTCAAGATTTTCTGAACCCCTGCTAAAGATCTACTTTCAGGGACCCGATTATGTATCCTTCCGCAGTATGTAAACAAAACATTGCCATGTGACACCTGTCAAACGTTTTGCAAACAAAAACAGT
>NQII01002951.1:227577-254804 GCA_002778355.1 Clitarchus hookeri
GCGGTGTAATGTCGTGCGGAGCGGTGTAATGTCGTGCAGAGCGGTGTAATTTCGTGCGGGGCGGTGTAATGTCGTGCAGAGCGGTGTTATGTCGTGCAGAGCGGTGTAATGTCGTGCAGTGCGGTGTAATGTCGTGCAGAGCGGTGTAATGTCGTGCATATCTGTGCTGTGCAGCTACACTACAATTCTCTTTTGTTGTAAGTGTGCTGATAGATTTGTGTGAATCGGCGTTTATGCATTACTCACCTAGTTTTGCCGGGATAAACGAAATGCTAAATTAACTGCTAGAAAGCAGTTCTTCAAGTGATTACTATCTTTAATTTTGTTGGATTAAATGGCATAGGGTTTATTATAAATCCATCAACTGTTCTTCAATATATATAATGCTGTAAATATCTGTGAGAAATCGAAATAACCTAATGTCTCAGTATATTACCTTACGTTTAATATGTATAGAAACTTTTATCTCAAAAAAATGTGTTATATTTTGGTTACAGGTTTTAATTTCCTTGTGTTACTGCGTGCATTTGTATGGCATCCATGAAACATAATAAGTAATTGTAGACTTTCACGTCACGTTGATGAGCTTCATTTATCAAACCAAATATGATCCTAGTTGCGAAAACACGCTGGATTTGTTTACACTTAACGAACCAGACGTCATGAAGACTTGAGTTGGTGCCGTTTGTGCTACACAAAGAGCGCTAAAATAATATACACACGCTGGTTCCCTTTCTCTTATAACTATAGTTTATCTATAAGTACACTCAGGGAGGTTGCCATTGCCACAATCTGGCCATGGCAGCCCAATCCCTCTTTGCCGTGATGCATGTCTCCTTGCATGATACTCCCTTCCTTGTAGACGCACTTAACTCCCGTCTCTACCGCGGGCTCATATAACACTTAGTTTTAGAGTAGTTAGTAAAAAAAAAAATTTAAAAAAAGCACACGCTGAGAGAAATACAGCGAAAGAGGGTCGTGACGTCACGTCCGACTGAGGGAAACACTAGGCTGTGNAAAAGCACACGCTGAGAGAAATACAGCGAAAGAGGGTCGTGACGTCACGTCCGACTGAGGGAAACACTAGGCTGTGCATATTTGTGCATTTTAGATAGTTTGTGCAGCTCTGCAGTTGAGCGCAACAAACCTACAGTTGCGTTCCGACAGAACATGACCCAAGGCAGTACGTTACTTTACAGGAAAGTAACGACCGATATGGCGGGAGTTCCCAACTGATCAAGAAGNNNGGGGGGGGGGGGATGTGGTCAAGTTTGTCGGGAACCTGAAGAGGAAAGGCATGTTTTTCCTTGTGTGTGTTCGTCGAAGTGCATTTTGCTTTCCGTGGTGGAAGGTCACTTGTTTGTTCGCGCGATATGAGTAGGTGATTTTCAGCTGTAAATTGAAAGTAACTTGCTAATAAAAGAAAAAAATTTCTGGCTACGGTAGGCGAGGTAAGTCTTGCACTGTGAAAATTCTTTGTACTTTTTACAAGAACAATCCTTGTAAACCCTTTTGCCAAATATATATTTCATTGGGATACAAATTTATGTTTTCTTGTAATTTTTTATTTTTTTTTTTCAATATTACACATAAAATGTATACATAAATTTTAATTATTGAGAAGTTTAAAAGAATTGTTGTCGTTTCGGAACAACAGGGATAACTAAACAAGAGTGCAAGGGGAAAAATCTTTCGAATTAAATTTACTCAAAATAGACGTATCGGCCCCGGGACGCTAACTAGCACGTCTTGTCATTAGTTTAAGAACCCATGTTTTGACCACACGAACACCTGTCTTACAGCGCCTAAAATAGTATTGGCGGTAAGACACGGGTCTTAGGCTACGGCCACACGAGCCGTTTTCCGCGCAGGAACGCGGCGTGGAAAGACGCAACAAATATAGACCCGCCGTAACATAATGGTGGTGGCCAGACGTAGCTTGTTTTCACGCATGCGTGAGAATCGTCTGGTGCGTTCTCAAGGTCTCCCGCAGACAAATAGATCCAGGCCCATGTTTTCACGCACAGTGACTGGCCACACGTGCTTTAAAAACGCTGTTGCTTTGTGTTTTAAATTCTTCGTCTGGTATTTCAAATCATGGAACTCCTAGACAGTGAAATTATTATTTTAGAAGTTCAGAAGTTTGTATATCTGTATGATACTAGTGATATTAACTTTAAAAATCGTGAAATGAAAAGAGATGCATGGATGATGGTAACCAAAAATGTAATGGATGAAAAATGGTACCAGGTGGACTAAAACACAAGATCTAACATTGGTAAGTACTAATAAAAATTATTATTGTATTTAAGTCACTAGTTATAGCCTAAGTAGTAAGTAGGTGTTACAAGAGGGATAAGCTATAACGTAAAAGAGGTTACTGTGCACAAAGTAGACTAATAATACACAATTTAAAGTGCAGATAAAGTTTCTATGCTTCAATGTTACAACATTTATTTTGCCAGGGCACTGAACCTGCAGGAGAGGAGAAGCAACTTTTGAATTTGTCTCTGGTCAGAACTCCAATGTTGTCTCCTCTTGTTCCAAGTGTAGGAATGCCTTCTAGTGGGCAGGACGGGTGTCTTCAAAGTTGTAACCATCTTGTTGTCTTACGAAATTGTGAAGCACGCAACATGTTGGGATAATAATGTCGGCTGTATCAATACTAACATCAATTGGTCGATGAAGAATGCGCCATTTAATAGCTAAAATGCCAAATGCACATTCAACGTAACGCCGTGCTCTGGACAGGCGATAGTTAAAAATTCTTTGCTGCACAGTCAGTTTTCTAGCAGGATACGGTCTCATGAGATTTTCGCACATAGCAAAAGCTTCGTCACCTACAAAAACGCAAGGCATTGGTTCTCCAGACGAGTCCTTTTGCAAAGGCGAAGGTTGCAGCAAGATTAAAGTTTTTTTGTAAATTTGTTTACCCAGACCAGTACTTTTTATTATATTTGAGTCTCCTTCTTCGCTAAAAGTTCCAACATTAATAAATATGAAGTAATAGTTCAAATCTACTACAGCCATTAACACAATAGAAAAAAAAACTTCTTGTAGTTAAAAAATTCATTCCCTGAACCCCACGGATTTATGATTCTTATGTGTTTGGCATCAATTGCCCTCAAGAAGTGAGGGAAATTTTCCCTTTTTCGAATTGATTGCTGATTCCTTTCCACTCTTCCGCAGTTGGCTCTCTCATGTACTCCCCTTCCATACTTTCCAAATAGCTGTGCATGTACTTCGAATAATAGAATAAATCGTTGAACGACCAAGAAGGAATTCAAGATGTAGTGAGCTAATAGAATTTCCAGTCGCCAAGTACCTGAAACAATTAGCACGTTTTAGTCTATATTCATTGTAGTCGATGCAAATTAGAATTTTGCTACACTTAACGCCTTGTCTAAAACATATCCACATACTAAACGAATGTTTCGAGTAGTGAGTATCTCGTAATTAATACCTGTATTGTTGCAGGAAAAGAAGTACAAAAGAGATGGAGGAGGATGAAGGACAGTTTCTTCAAAAGTCTTAAAAGTGAAACAGGGAAAAGTGGTGAAGCAAGAAAACCAAAGAAACCTTATGTATATTATAAACAGATGGCCTTTCTTCAAGCACTTCATGGGCAAAGAGAGTAAGTACATAGCTTTCCAAGAAAGTCCTTCTACCCTGAATTTTTAAACTTCTAGGATGAATTGTATTTCTTGCGAGGTTTTTGAATGTGTTTCTTTTCCAACAGGACTTTGGATAACATAGATGCTGATTGCGGAAATAATGAAGCAGATGAGACACCAGAAGTAACAACGGAAGAACCAGCTATTGTTGATCGGTCAGTTTCACGTATGCCAAAGAAACGAAAGTCAGATCCATTTGAAACAGAAATTGTCACAATCTTGAAGGCAAGTGTAGAACAACAGCCAACAAAAGTAATACAGGATCCAGATGAAATGTTTATTTTGTCACAGTTGCCAAATATCAAAAAGATGACACCAAGTGATAAGCTTCAATTTCAAATTAAATTCATGGATCTTATCCAGACTTACAGCAATACTAGTTCACACGGGAGTACATTTACATCCCCTGTTTACAATGCGACCTCATCGAGGGCACCATCCATACCAGAGAGGCTTTTTGAAGATGATGAGAACTCAGTGTTGTCCTTTATTAACCTTTAAAATTAAATGCTATTTGTAATCTTATGAAAAATAAACTACATTATAAAAATGCTATGTTGTAAAAATGTAATACTAACCTTAAAGTCACTGCTAGCTTTTCTTCTGTACATATACAGTCCCGCATTATAGTATCACTTGTTGTAATTGCATCTTCCACCTTATATAGTAGTATTTAAAATGAAGATATGAACATTCTATAACACTCAAAAAATTTATCTGCGTGTCCTTTTAGCTTATTATGTAGAAGTGCAAATTTTCCTTTTACTGCTGTTTCACTTATAATAAGACGTACCCAATATTTTCTTTGACGTTGACGACGTCGCCTGCGAACAACTAATAAGGCTTTTAATGTGTTAACAGCGTTTTTATTTATTGAACACGGTCTCGCGTTGCACTGGAGGGAACCAACAAACGACTGGAGTTGGCACTAGAATAACCCGCACGTGTGGCCGGGGGTGAATTAGGATTTTCAAGCTGCTTGAAAAGAAATTGCGTTCCTGCTTGAAAAACGGCTCGTGTTGCCGTAGCCTTACTTTGGGAAACAATAGTGTTTGGTGGTTTAGAGAATTACCCCAGAAACTATAATTTTCTGATTACCACGACGAAGAACCTTGTGGGCGTTGTTCGATCCCGAAACCTGATGCAATAGGAAATAAGAAAACGTTTCTTAATTTGTGTTTATCGAGCTCATTCTAGTTTTTTGGTAATTACGGGTGGAGTTTCCGTATATCAAATATAAATTACCATTGACATTTATTTGAATATGCTGATATATCTTACAGTGTATTTACCTTCCCGACATCAGTAGGGGAAGTTAAAAATACCTTATATAGTAAAAACATTCAGATGTTTAAGTATTAATAATGAACGTTCAAGTGTCGACGCAGATGTAAACACACCTGGTTGAGTTTCCTCTGAAGAACTGAGCCACGCCACTTCGTGATCAGCCGAGCGTGACGGCAGCTGCTGTCTATTCTGCTGGCAAGCAGAGACAGGGCACGTCATATTGGACGGTGATCGTCAAAGAACGAAGCAAAATGCTCCCTGAGCAGTTCCCTTTCAGTGTGCAATTTTTATACGTGAATACTTAGACTTATTGTAACTGAACTGGCAGCTGCTTGAGCGCTTGGTCCTGACGAGCTCACTAGTGCCATAAGCTCAGTTTAACACTGAGACACTTGTCGCTGTCACCGGCGACCGTCACCAGTGTTTTGTCTCAAATACACTGCTTGGAAATGAAGCGTTCACACCGGGACACTGCAGTGATTTCGCCGGTCACTGTGACGCGATGGTATCCTAGCACCATTACCGGTCACAGGCAGCGCAGCGCTGATGTGCCTGGGCCGGTCACTGTGACGCGATGGTATCCTAGCACCATCACCGGTCACAGGCAGCGCAGCGCTGATGTGCCTGGGCCGGTCACTGTGACGCGATGGTATCCTAGCACCATCACCGGTCACAGGCAGCGCAGCGCTGATGTGCCTGGGCCGGTCACTGTGACGCGATGGTATCCTAGCACCATCACCGGTCACAGGCAGCGCAGCGCTGATGTGCCTGGGCCGGTCACTGTGACGCGATGGTATCCTAGCACCATTACCGGTCACAGGCAGCGCAGCGCTGATGTGCCTGGGCCGGTCACTGTGACGCGATGGTATCCTAGCACCATCACCGGTCACAGGCAGCGCAGCGCTGATGTGCCTGGGCCGGTCACTGTGACGCGATGGTATCCTAGCACCATTACCGGTCACAGGCAGCGCAGCGCTGATGTGCCTGGGCTGGTCACTGTGACGCGATGGTATCCTAGCACCATCACCGGTCACAGGCAGCGCAGCGCTGATGTGCCTGGGCCGGTCACTGTGACGTGATTATATCCTAGCACCATCACTGGTGACCGGAAGCGCTGATGTGCCTGGGACGGTCACTGCTGGAATCACACTGTTGTTTATATCGTAGCATTCACACTGGCACACTTTAACTTTTGCTATAGGCAGATCACGGTAAAGTGAACACTTTTCAGTCTCTAGTAACGTCTTTCTGTCAGTCATTTTTTATCCTTCCATTATTTTTTTAAAATAAATTTTACTATAGAAGTAATAAAGAAGTAATAAAGAAGTAATGAAGAAGCTTCAAAGAGTGCTCACTTTAGCATGAATAGCATATACCAGTCATGCATTGCATAGGTCGTGTAGGGCGAAGGCAAGAGTATTGCAAACATTTGTTTTGTACTAAGCGATGAATCAAGTTTTATGGGCTCTTTGTAAGTTCATCCAGCAACAAACAACTCGTTTGGTTGATCCTTCGAACATGCGTTATTGATTTCTAACACAGATTCTATAAATGAATTAGAAAGTCAGCCGGCCATTTGAGCTGACGAGAGTGGTTATTACAGAAATAAAGTGGGAAGATTTTCAGTGAAAATTGAACCAGATTTCCACGCGGTTTTTCCCGCTCCTGATCAGCATGGTAACAGTCATCAGTGACGGTCATAAATTCACAGTGAGTAGGGGGCCGCGTTGGTGGAGCGGTTAGACTACTCGCCTTCCAGCTGGGGGACCCGGGTTCGATTTCTGGCGGGGGGTGGGGGGTTCTCTCCCGGATTTTCGCATGTGGGATTCGTGCCATGACGATGCTGCTGGTCAACGGGTTTTCTCGGTGATCTCCCGTTTCCCCCAGTCTTACATTCCGGCGCTGCTCCATACTCACCTCTTTTTACCCTAATCGGCTCTCTAGAATTCGATGTTAAGAGCCGCCAAAATCTCTTCACTCACTCACTTACTCACACAGTGAGTAAATAATCCGAAAGGAACACAGGCTGGCGAAATTTGATCCTACTGAGGTTCCGTGAACGACCCATTAAATCAGTAGTATGAGTCTTCTTCGGATGCTGTAACCTTGTTGGAGCGGTCCACAGCAGCGAGTGGATGATTGCTCCGGTCGTATCCTAGCGAGGAAGAAGACAGGAGTTGGTGTAGTGTCCACAGCGGATATCGCAAGCGCCCTCGCACAAAAACCTATAATTTTGCAACAAAAAATTGTTTATATTGTAGTAAAATTAAAAACGTTGTGACAAAAATAAAAATGTTAATCATTTACAAAGAGTAATATACAAGGGTCTGGTAAATATACTTCAGCAGTATGGTACGATTTCTTAGCATTTGGAAATGTTACCATACATTGGTATTGTATTGTTTCCATATATGCATAGAAAAAGCCCCTAGCATGTATTGGAATGTTGCAAGACTTCTGTATGGTACATTTCCCATACGTTGTCTGAGATAAAAACTTCCAATACGTGTTTGGGAATCATACCAAAAAAATTTTTTACAGTGTACGTGTTGCCTTGTTTGGCAATGTTGGTTCCCGAGTTGCTACCGAGTGACTCCAGTAACACTCTTCTGACTTTAGACACTTCCATGGGCCACCTAAATCACCAGACGTGAACATTATTGAGCATATCTTGGATGCCTTGCAACGCGCTGTTCAGAAGAGATCTCCACCGCCTCGCACTCGTATGGATTTGTGGACTGCTCTGCAGGATTCATGGCGTAAATTGCCTCCTGCATACCTGAGAGACATTAGTCGAGTCCATGCCACGTCGTCTTACGGCACTTCTGCGTGCTCGCGGGGGCCCTACACGATATTAGTCAGGTGTACCCGTTTTTATGGCTCTTCAGTGTATTACTATAATGCAAATATACTGTTGATGTGTGCATTTTAATAAAGCCTCTAAGTATTGTTGCCGCAAACAGATGTTGTTTTATGCTAAAAATAACTGGATGAATAAAATATGTTGTGTTACTGCAATATTAAATTAATGTCCAACCAACTCAATTTGTCATTGAATTGACATTGTAAATTGGCGGATGCTAATAAAGAGCAATAATTTCGTAAAATACAACCAATATATTAAAATATATGAGCGTAGTACCAGACCTAAATGTAGCTTGAGACCAGCTCTGAAGCCTTGCAAAGCAGTTTACGTGTGCCAAATATGCAAGCATTTCTAGATTATAAAGTATTACCACGTCACGAAAAATAACAGCAGTTTGTCGATAAATTGTATGTAACACCAACGATATGAATAGTGTTCATTCATGTTAAAATAGCGTAGTTGGTGGTACGTGAGGTTTTGTGAAGTGGGCGACGTGTAGCACTGAAGGCGCGGGTTCGAGTCCCCTCCCGAGCGTAGTTTTGNTACGTGAGGTTTTGTGAAGTGGGCGACGTGTAGCACTGAAGGCGCGGGTTCGAGTCCCCTCCCGAGCGTAGTTTTGTGAAGTGGGCGACGTGTAGCACTGAAGGCGCGGGTTCGAGTCCCCTCCCGAGCGTAGTTTTATTTTCTTTNGTTTTGTGAAGTGGGCGACGTGTAGCACTGAAGGCGCGGGTTCGAGTCCCCTCCCGAGCGTAGTTTTATTTTCTTTGTTGGTAATATTTATTCGTTTGTAGTAATTTTCTTTTTGTGGCAAAATAATGTACACTTTTTAATTTACTTTACATTCGAATGTTTTATAAAGCAAAGAAAATACAAGATTTTTTTTAAACACAAACGTTAAAATCAATTCAACACAATTGGTATTGCCGCAACTTAATGTTGACAGTACAGTAAGGAGGTAACGTTGTTAGGAAAGTACTTAATGTAATGTTAACATTAATAGCTTAACAGTATAATACATTTCAAGCAACATTAGTTACTGACGTCTCACAGATAAGAAACAATTACTGTATTAGTGACTGTTACCACAATATTACACTTCTTCTAGGTTTTTTTAGTGCCGGGAAATGAGTATGTTTCTGGTTAATAATGTGTGTGCGGCGCTCATCTATGCGCGTCGCCAAAGGTAAAGTCTGCTCTACTCATGTCGGCAAGCTCAATGTTTTTAGTTCGGCGACTAACATTGTTCGCTGCCGAGGTGGACTGGTGTCGCATGTGCACCGGGTTTTTTTTTTTCCGTTCTATACGTAAGCAAATTGGACAATTGCAAGTATAATAAATAAAATTGCGTAAAATCTTATCATTTGTCTTGTAATACATTATACGTAAAGAATAAACTTCGTTCTTTGTACTGGCCTGGAGATATATCGAAATATGTTCACATGGCGCTTAATGTTCTCCCTTAAACTGGAATTAGCAAAACCTTGGCTAACGCAATTACTAATATAAATATGATAATTAAATCGAAAAACAAAATAGTGAAAAATGGTTGCGAATATTATTGTTAGGGCTTTCCCACGTCCTGCTATACATATTATAAAACTCAACGTCTCTCTGTCTGTCTGTTAGTGTGCTTATCACTCGAGAACCACTTATGCGATTTACGTGTTTTTTTTTAAATCCATATATATGTTCTCTGGTCAGGTTTTAGTATATATTTTGTTACGTAAAGTAATATAAGGAATAAGCAGTGACGATAATAGTGAATCATGTCGAAAAAAAGTTTTCCGCCAGCGCGCTCTCTTGCAATACGCTGTCTAAATCGTTAAAGAACAATATCGTGTAGTAAAGAATTGTATAGAATAAAAATACCTAAAAAAACTCCGCAGTATCATATATCTATCTATAACAGAGAAATACTAATAAGCGTTTTTACCATGTAATTTCTCAATAAGTAATTACGTAAAATTCAAGTTGTTGTTTCCCCATTAAACACTTAATATTTATCGAAGAAAAAAATGCCATTAAAACAGTTAAACAAAAAAACCTAAGGAATAATTCTGTTGTCCACGCGAACTGAGCCGCTGGCACAGTAAGTGTATTTAAAAAATTGCAAAGTTCCTTTAGATGACAGCTAAATTTATTTCCCACTTAAGTTCGTAACGTTTTTCCATTGAACTAAGCATGTTTATGAACGTTCAGTGCCAAACACGGCCTCTGGCCTTCTAGGATCACCTGCCACATTATTTGTTAGCAATTTACTGCAACATTTTTGGTTGCATCACTCGTTCGACATTACGAAGAGCTGTGCGGTGCTTTACGTGCGTTCTCGTGTAGCTTCCGACCAACGCTTCAGTCATTACATAAGAATAAGACTGAGCTGAGGTCAGGACTTCATGTTTGTCATTCTCGTTCGTCCACTCCCATTCCTCACGAAACTCGACTATGGCCTTTGCTTTGTGTACGGGCGCATTTCCACGAGTGTTCCAATCTGGTACTATCAGAGCGAAGGGAATACACTCTCAAAACAGCTCTAGCCATCAACAAGTTACGAAAGAGTATAATTGCCAAAACCGCTCAAATGCTTCGCTGTGATATGACCTGGATACAACTTGAAACAACTGGATACAACTTAAATGAAAAACATGCACTCATACTCTTTTACTCGTCTTAGCATAGAAACATTGTGGATGGTATTATTTAGACAGTAGCGTTCGCGAAGATAGACTACAAGCAACGTACAGTGAAATGAAATAAAATACGTTTCGCAAAGTTGTTATGAAGCGTCTTTGGCAAGAAAAGTATAGTTTTAAAAGGTAACTGGGTTCTCGAGAAGAAGGGTAGCGTGAAGAGATGTGGGTGGCTTTTAAGGGTGTCGGAACCCAAAAAATTAATAATTTTATGTTTGTACCAAACCTTGTTCAACCCATAGCAATTGTATGTAATAAATTTTCCTCGGATAAAAAAAATTACACTTTATATTTTAGAATAATTTGATGTCAAACACAAAATTCTTCTGTTTTGTTGCAGCCGTAATAACAAATACTAACTAAGTTGTTCAGATGAAAAATAATGACAAAGTAAATTAACCCCATGCTCTACAGCGTAACATATGTGATTACCAAGTATCAAGAAAATAAATGTTAAACATAAAAAATGTTTTGCATATATTTAACTTTTTTTCTATGTATGTAATGTTATTTGTTGATTTTATATATGTCAAGCATTAGATCAAGTCATTAGTTTATGTCGTGAATTTTTTTTTACCGTCTAACTTAGTATTTGTTATAACGGCTGCAACAAAACAGAAGAATTTTGTATTCGTCATCGNAATTTTTTTTTACCGTCTAACTTAGTATTTGTTATAACGGCTGCAACAAAACAGAAGAATTTTGTATTCGTCATCGAATTATTTAAAAAATGTAAAGTGTACAATTTTTTTATCCTAGGAAAATATCACATACGACGCGTGCGGGTTGAACAATGTTTGGTACAATTATAAAACAATTACTTTTTTGGGGTCCGGCACCCTTGTCTTGCGAACTGACGAGGGTGAAGAGAGGTGAGTATGGAGCGGCACCGGAATGCAAGTGTGGGGGGAAACGGGAGATCCCGAGAAAACCCGTTGGCAAGCGGCATCCTNGTATGGAGCGGCACCGGAATGCAAGTGTGGGGGGAAACGGGAGATCCCGAGAAAACCCGTTGGCAAGCGGCATCCTCCGGCGCGATTCCCACATGCGGAAATCCGGGAGCGACTCCACCGGGATTCGAACCCTTTTCTAGAGAAGAAGAGTAAGAAAAAAAGAGAAAGCTAAGATGAACATTCGAACCGAGGCGGGGATTCAAACCATGGGCCTCTTGGTCTTGTGTGGTATACCATTTTAGTTACATAGATTCAACGGAGGTGATTTGTCTTGTAATATTGTTACCTTTATGTTTGCGTATTGTGATTTTTATTTAAGAAATGTTTACGGCCATCGTCCGGGATCACTCACTATCGCTTCAGCAGTTCGGACAGGCTAAAAAGAGCGCCTCGCCGCAAGCGATGTATTACTCCGCCAGCGAATCACGGAGGGCCGGCCTTACACTTGCCACTAGTATAACAAAACAACATCAGGCTCGATGGGCTTGGCCTATGCTATAACGTTTTCATTTCCCGCGTCGGATTAAAAGCTTTAGGCGATGTTCAAGGCCACGTGTGCACGCACACGTGCGCTGTTCGTATGGTAATTATAGTAATTGTCAACCAAGTTGCGAGAGATCTCACGGCACTGCTTACAAGTACTTGCTAGTCACTAATTACCGTAACTCATGTAAGTGTTACGGTAATTCCTTCGACGAGTTGCATGTGGAACGTCCGTGCCCCCATCCCGCTTTCAAAACTATATTTTTCTTTACTTCCCTCCTTTCCTAGCAAGTCGCCATTATAGCTGCGGGTTCTTCACTCATACGCCTTGTCCTACCTTACCTTCACATTTATCCAGCCCTCTCTACTAGCTCTGAAACATTTTTAGTTCTCCAATGCACATTAAACATGCCACGAATTAATCAACCACAAATTCTCGTACTTCGAGGGATATAATCGAAGAGACTCTTACGAAAAACCCTCGTATTTAAGACATTGTATAATTGTTATGAATCTGATTAAATAAATATATAGTTAAATGTGCCTTAATTTCTAAGCGGTCATTGATAGAAATTAATGCATAATATATGGACTTGTCATTTGACGATAAATATCTTCCCAGCAAGTTTCCGAGTGTGTATGGTAATAAAATATCGTGCCAACTCATTTTGAAGAGTTCGGACGTCCTATATCGACGGCTATAACCGAGGTATTTCTCTATTGTGTTTGATCCCCATTTAAGAAGTAGGTTTTACATTGTTCATATTATCGTCTTTGCATCTCTACCGAAAGGTAAATCAGTGCCGNTCCCCATTTAAGAAGTAGGTTTTACATTGTTCATATTATCGTCTTTGCATCTCTACCGAAAGGTAAATCAGTGCCGGCTTATAAACTAAACTGACCTAATCTTAAAACTAAAACAGCACACACCCACGCACACACGCATGCATACACCTCAGTAGCTTATTCGGCATTCTGAAACAGTGCCTTGTTTTCCGAAAAGGACATNACGCACACACGCATGCATACACCTCAGTAGCTTATTCGGCATTCTGAAACAGTGCCTTGTTTTCCGAAAAGGACATCTGAACGACCTTTGTCAAGACGACCTTTAAAGAATAATGCTGAGGAAATCATTCATAGCAACTCACGCGTGATGTAACAATAAAAAATGTTGCATAATCCCTAAATGCAATATATAAGGGGAGGGGCAGCATGTTTCAAAGATTCAGATTCTGGAAAAGAAAAAAGCACATTATGAACTTTAAAAACTGAAAGAGCTAAGAACATAAATTAATACAGATTACATTTTGATAAAATTATTTCTTAGGTATATCAAGTTTTGTGGAATATCAGTTAAGAGCTTATAAAAAAAAAGGGAGCCACTTTTTCATGAAAGTAGAACACCTATAGGTGGTTCACGTTAAAATGAGCACCAACCTATGAAAAAATAACTGTCCGTAACTGCATATTTGAACGTGAACAATTACAGCAATACTCACAGTTAAGTTGGCAGCAAACTAGGAGAAGTAGTTCCATGTTTTAACGTCTAACTAGTAGGAAAGTTAAAAAAATTTGTCATTTTAATAGAGTTTCTTTCTGTTGTATGCAAATAAGAATAAAATTTGGCATGATTTATGTTTTTAACTACCTCATATCATCACCTCGCTGACGTAACTGTAAAGTTAGCTGATTCATTTTTTTTTTTTTTTTGCTCTGCGCTTATGTGTCAACAAAACCGCGGTTTACAGCCGGCGTGATTTTAAATGTTTATTTGTTATATCTGAAATAAAGTATTAAATAACANCAACAAAACCGCGGTTTACAGCCGGCGTGATTTTAAATGTTTATTTGTTATATCTGAAATAAAGTATTAAATAACGTAGTAAATATAACCCTTTTTACATGTTCTGAGTGGAACGCCCTTGCCTGTTATTGCTTTCTGTTCTTTTTACGCGTAGTTTCTTGTCCCCAAAATTCTTAAAATGTAACATACTATGCCTACCTGGAAAATGTGGCTTTTCATGCAATTGAAGTCGTTTTAAATTGTAAACCTCGACTAAACTCTAAGAAACTACGGACGAGTGTGTTTTGTTATATTTGCATTATGCACTACAATTCTGAAAACTTGAATATATGTGTGTGTGAGTTATTTAGTATTTAGGTGATTCCGATTTTACGATCGTAAGAGTTAATACCTTGGCACGTATGTCCCTTGTTTTGAAACAGTAACGGAATAAAAATATTTTATACTGTACGTGAATAATTTATTCAATGTTAGGAATATGTTAAAACAGTATTATAACGTCTGCAAAAAAAATGTAATTTGTGTGAGCCGATATATCAAACAGTAGGTACAAATTTCCACTACTTCCTTCAAGGAAATTATTTTGGGGCCAAATTAAATTCAGCAATAAACGAGTGGATGAAGTTTCGTGAAATACATTATTATCGGTTATGTATTGTAATTTTGGTATTGTTGTAAAGTTACTTTTATATCAGTGAAGGCATTTAAATTTTATAACCAAAAATAAATAAAATTTTGTAAGAAAAGCGGTAGATTTTCACAAACGTTAGTGTTATGTGCTTTTGCCTCGAGTGACCAATATTTCTGTGGAAGTGTGCTGTACTCGTAATGTCAAAGCCGCCACTTGATTGTGCGTATTCTTGGATTAAAACATTGGGTAATTATCCAGAAAAGTCCAGAAAAGGGGCTTTTCCGAAAAACGGAAAAATATTCCCGGAAAATTGTACAAATCGACATTACTCATCGCACAGAACAGGAGTTTACTAGGGGTATCGCGATATTGGCAGTACATAATACGAAACGTGTTAGTGAGGTGGGCTATGAAGATCAGGGAAATTGTGGGGTAAAGCACGTAAATTGTTTGTAAGTTACATATCGCGGGTTCACTAACCACGTCAAATGCAAAAATACGTAACCTCACGTAACCTTACTTCTCGAGATATTGTATTAGAAAAAGTATAATAAGTAAGCTTGCGTCGTTTCATTCCCCCCTGTCATTCACCTATCGTGAAGTTAGAATTCATTTGGTAAGTTCTTCTCCATTTGACACGGCCAGGCGGCAGCAGTATGTAAGTCCTTAACTGCTATACTCCACAGTACAATTTAATACACTAACTTTCCACGCAAAAACCAGAGCACGAATTACGTTGCTCACTCATGTAAATGGCAAATATAGCTGATTGGCGGTATATTGCCTATGACGCGCGTAGAGGACACGTTAAAGTCTATTCAATTTGTCTAAACTCCACAAAAGCTCGTATTTCTGCACGATAATTATATTTTAACGCCTCGCATGGACATATCATCAAAGAAATACTCGTATTTTATCACAAAAAATTTGATTTAACACGTCGAATGGAAATAATCGCGTCAAAAAACGCTTAACAGCGCTCGTAAATCACAAGCCTTCACACGGTCAAACTCACACAGTACTTTGACATTACGCTCACGTCAACGTGACGTTACCGTCACGTCAACCAGAACTGATGCACATTTATTTTACTGTCTCTGTGCATGATTGTTCCACAAATGAATCATGACGATACGCATGGAATGCTTGTGAACAACACGTGTCATCGTCTTTTTGTATCATATAGCATATGCATATGTTTCTATTACTAATGTCTTACGTAGAACTTTCCTCTCGTGAATATAGACAAGGTAAGTCTTGGAAACTTCANATTCAATTTGTCTAAACTCCACAAAAGCTCGTATTTCTGCACGATAATTATATTTTAACGCCTCGCATGGACATAACATCAAAGAAACACTCGTATTTTATCACAAAAAATTTGATTTAACACGTCGAATGGAAATAATCGCGTCAAAAAACGCTTAACAGCGCTCGTAAATCACAAGCCTTCACACGGTCAAACTCACACAGTACTTTGACATTACGCTCACTCCTAGCATACAACCGTCACGTCAACCAGAACTGATGCACATTTATTTTACTGTCTCTGTGCATGATTGTTCCACAAATGCATCATGACGATACGCATGGCATGCTTGTGAACAACACGTGTCATCGTCTTTTTGTATCATATAGTATATGTANTGACGATACGCATGGCATGCTTGTGAACAACACGTGTCATCGTCTTTTTGTATCATATAGTATATGTATATGTTTCTATTACTAATGTCTTACGTAGAACTTTCCTCTCGTGAATATAGACAAGGTAAGTCTTGGAAACTTCATCAGAATTAAATGACATTCCGGCACTGCTTGACTACCGTGGTTTATACCTGTATGAACTTAGCGCGTCAGCAAAAACACACCATGTGAAAAACGTTTTGTAAATCAAGGTTTCGTCTCCAGAGGCGTTCTCGCATAAAACACGATTCAGCGACCCGATAGAATTACATTTGGCATAAATATTACGTGTTTTACCGCCTAAACACCTCTATCTTCATAGACATCTTCAATATCATGTTTAATGGCATATAATGCAAATTACGTGAAGCCCTAATGAAATTCCAATTAAGTACGATTAGTAATGACCATACACACCAATTGCAGGTATCATTTCCCGGCTTTCGGAAAAGCCCTTTTTTTCTAGATAATGGCCCAATATTTGAGGTATTTATGTAATATTATTCTACAAGTAAATGTTGTTAAACATATTTCTCAGGTCATTTAATGATTGATCGACGCGCATTGTCTTCTGTATGAAGGAATAAATACACCGAATTAGCTGAAAGCGCGCCTTTCTTTAACGTGCACACATTTCAGCTGTATGACTTTATAAATGTGAACCCTGGAAACGTCTGGGCTTTGTTTTCATAACGGGAAAAAGAATGTTTCAATCTTCTGCTATTCTGATGACAACCAAGATCAATCATGTCCTTGGAAGTGTTTAATACAGTTAGAGGCATTAATTGACCTCTAAACATAAAAATAATAGTGAACACCATCAATATTTACAAACCAAAGGGCATTTTATTTCATGAAATTAACGTTCCCATGTTTACAGTATTGATTTATTAAAATTAGTTTTTTTATTTAATGAGTATGCAGCGGATATATGAGCCAACTGATATAAACGCCAGCTGAAAGTCACATGGCAGTGNCTGGGCTTTGTTTTCATAACGGGAAAAAGAATGTTTCAATCTTCTGCTATTCTGATGACAACCAAGATCAATCATATCCTTGGAAGTGTTTAATACAGTTACAGGCATTAATTGACCTCTAAACATAAAAATAATAGTGAACACCATCAATATTTAAAAACCAAAGGGCATTTTATTTCATGAAATTAACGTTCCCATGTTTACAGTAAGTATTTATTAAAATAAAATTTTTTTTTATTTAATGAGTATGCAGCGGATATATGAGCCAACTGATATAAACGCCAGCTGAAAGTCACATGGCAGTGNTTTTTTTATTTAATGAGTATGCAGCGGATATATGAGCCAACTGATATAAACGCCAGCTGAAAGTCACATGGCAGTGTTTATTTTTCAATACGTGGAAAAATTCATAACCAACGGGCTGAAAGTATAAATTTACCAGGGCTTTCAAAAATGCTCACTTTACCGTGAATAGCCTTTACAATTAAATATTTGTGTATGGGTATTCACAAATATTTATAAAAGTAATACTTTATTCGGTGTTGTATCATTTAATTGCGTTAAGAATAATTGTAGCAAAATAAAACATAACGCACAAGCAAAACAGGTTTATATTTCTTGCATAACAGTGGATTAATGATATTTTTACAAAATGTTCCATGCGCATTTTATAATTACAATAGCTTCGGTTCCTTCTATGTTAATAAATGCATATTATGACTCATCGTGGCCTATCGGGTCTCGGATAACCTAAGAGTGGTGATTTGTGCTGGGGCTACAAATTGTTCATTTTCCCATCTTTATAGTATAATACTGTGCGCTCATCTAAATTAATGACTGCAGCACTGANGGCTACAAATTGTTCATTTTCCCATCTTTATAGTATAATACTGTGCGCTCATCTAAATTAATGACTGCAGCACTGCGATATAATACATTACATCATCTGTGTCAGCGTGACTGAACAATATCGTCATTTCTCTATACACTTCGACACCGTTCGACGTATCTGCACAAAATGTGGCATAGATTACCTTCAGTACCTAATTTTAAATATTGAGTAGACCAAAATTGGCTCCCTCCCTTGCGCAAACGATCCCGAAAACTGCCAAACCCCTAAAAGTGGCCGTAGATCTCAATCCTACGTCGTTGAACGGATCTGGATCAAATTTTTCATGGATGCCCTTCGGTGCCCAACTTAAAGTACTTAAAATACCGACCCTCCATCGTGTATCTATAATTAACCTCTTATATATGAAAGACGCCGTATAGTGCATTTATTGTAATATAAATTAAAGCATATNCGTGTATCTATAATTAACCTCTTATATATGAAAGACGCCGTATAGTGCATTTATTGTAATATAAATTAAAGCATATACTTTAAAATAAACCTAAATATTTCTGGACACGTAAAATAACATGAGGATGTCATTCGGATGGTATTTCACTTTTTTAATGTTATTTCAGTTTCTTTATTTAGAAACTTTACGACTTTATGTAAGTAATTTATGGCTCAAGAAGATAAAGTTAATTTTTTCATATAACTCGTTCCTTGGCGTTTTACACATTACACTTGGCGCAACTTACTGGCGCATATGTCTGACTCCCTTTAAAGAGAAGGAACGGCGCCTATAAACAGTCACCTGACTGGCGGCAAGATGGCGCCACGGGTGGTTGGAAGAAACTACAGAGCTCCCTGGTGTCATTACGGGGAACTAGCACCAGAAACGAGGAGAAAAATCTAATTGCTTCGTTGCTTCAGAAGTGCATTTCATAGTAAACAGAAAATCTTACGGCAGTGTACCCGTAACAGGGAATACGGGGTAGAGTGCACATGCGAGTTGCGTAGTAGTCTAACTCCGTGTTCCACACATTGAACTATTTATCTGCCAATGGCTTTACCAAAAACAATGCGGGTAGGATTTGGTGTTACAACACTGTTTATGTACGTAAGTGTTTCAGATGTTTTTTACACTTCCTCTAGCCTTGGTTTTAATCTAACTAGAATATATCTAATCTAGTGAAATTATTTCACTAATATTAAAGGATGGATCCGTTAAAAATTCAACACATTTCTCGCTGTTTATCATGCGACATTGACATTTGGGTGCGCTAAAGATGTAGATTGTGAACCAGATACCTTTATGGGCTCAACTCGAACACAAAACTGAGACTTTCATCATAACTTGTTACTTATATAACGCTAATCACGAATATCACAACGTGGTCATCAAAAGCAGTAGATTTCTGTCTCAAAGCGGCGTACATACACTGAAGAGCCAAAAAAACTGGTACACCTGCCTAATATCACGTAGGGCCCCCGCGAGCACGCAGAAGTGCCGCAAGACGACGTGGCATGGACTCGACTAATGTCTGGAGGTATGCAGGAGGCATTTCACACCATGAATCCTGCAGGGCAGTCCACAAATCCATAGGAGTGCGAAGCGGTGGAGATCTCTTCTGAACAGCACGTTGCAAGGCATCCCAGATATGCTCAATAATGTTCATGTCTGGTGATTTAGGTGACCAATTGAAGTGTGTAAAGTCAGAAGAGTGTTCCTGGAGCCACTCGGTAGCAACTCTCGACGTGTAGGGCGTCGCATTGTCCTGCTAGAATTGTCCACGTCCGTCGGAATGCACCAATGGACATGAATGGGTGCAGGTGATCGGACAGGATGGTTACGTATCTGTCACCTGTCAGAGTCGTATCTAGACGTATCAGGGGTCCCATTTCACGCCAACTACACAGGCCCCATACCATGACAGAGTCTCCACCAGCTTGAACAGTCCCCTGTTGATATGTAGGGTCTGGGGATTCATGAGGATGTCTCCATACCCGTACACGTCCATCCGCCCGATACAATTGGAAACGAGACTCGTCAGACCAGGCAACGTGTTTCCAGTCATCAACAGTCCAATGGTGGTGTTGGTGGGCCCAGGCGAGGCGTAAAGCTTTGTTTCGTGCAGTCAACAATGGTACACGAGTGGGTCTTCGGCTCAGAAAGCCCATATCAATGGTGGTTCGTTTGAATAGTTCGTACGCTGACACTTGCTGATGCTCCAGCATTGAAATCTGTGCCAATTTGAGAAAGGGTTGCACGTCTGTCACGTTTAATGATTCTCGTCAGTCGTCGTTCGTCCCGTTCGTTCACGATCATTTTCCGGCAGCAGTAATGTCGAAGATTTGATGTTTTACCGGATTCCCGATATTCACGGTACACTCGTGAAATGGTCGTATGTGAAAATACAAATTTTATCGCTACCTCGGAAATGCTATGTCCCGTCTCTCGTGCGCCGACTATAACACCACGTTAAAACTCACTTAAATCTTGATAATCCTGCTATTTTAGCAGCAGTAACCGATCTAGCAACTTTGCCAGACATTGGTTGTCTTATAAAGGCTCTGCCGACCGCATCGCGTTACTCTGATTTGTTCCATACCTCTGTTATTTGCATACGCACGCCTATACCAGTTTTTTTGGCTCACCAGTGTAATACATCGTTGTTTAGCTTTCTAACCACCTTACCTTTAAACAACTTACATTTAATATTTTTCCTATTAAATTTTTTTTTTATTATGTAAATGCGAAATTAATAAATTAATTATTGCGTTTTAGTTATTGGTAGCATACAAGATTAATAAGAAAANCGTTGTTTAGCTTTCTAACCACCTTACCTTTAAACAACTTACATTTAATATTTTTCCTATTAAATTTTTTTTTTATTATGTAAATGCGAAATTAATAAATTAATTATTGCGTTTTAGTTATTGGTAGCATACAAGATTAATAAGAAAAAANATGTAAATGCGAAATTAATAAATTAATTATTGCGTTTTAGTTATTGGTAGCATACAAGATTAATAAGAAAAAAAACGGAAAGTTTTATGCATTTTTCTTTAAATATCCCCATTATTAACCGCCAATGTTGAAAAAGTTTGATCAGTNAAAAACGGAAAGTTTTATGCATTTTTCTTTAAATATCCCCATTATTAACCGCCAATGTTGAAAAAGTTTGATCAGTAGCAAAAAAATTGTCAGAACTAAAGGTGCAGTAAATCTTGTTGGCTATATATTAAGCTAAATATTATTCTGCTATGCTGAAGCACGTGTGATTGAGGGCGTCAAAGATAAACCATGACAACACCGCTTCGTAAGCCTTGCCTTCTCCCCTTTTCAACCACCATTTTTAAACTTTATCAGGCAGTAATAATTAGTAATAAACAATAGTGTTATTCTACGCAATAGGGTTACTAATATTGTTATGTGTGAACTACTAGAAGCTGTCCACTGTAGTTTTTCTACATTTTACTATAAAACTATAGCTGAAGACATTCAGACCTTACAGGAGTTTTCACAACAAAAATCAAAGATAAAACTATATATTGTTCAGTGCAAGTTTCCCTTTTCACTGGGTTGGTCTATATTGCACAAAACAAAGAAAAACAATTTGGAAATGTATTGCCATATTCATTGGGTCAAAGACCATGGGCGATTTCATATTCTAGCGATTAGCCAAGAAATNATTTGGAAATGTATTGCCATATTCATTGGGTCAAAGACCATGGGCGATTTCATATTCTAGCGATTAGCCAAGAAATACCGACAAATGCCAGCTCATTATGGTTTTACAAATGAGTAAACCTTCTCAAAACCACTATAGTCCATTTGCGGTTACTTCCAACTTTCCTGAAGCCTTGCTAAGTTCTACTTCCAGGATATTCCTCCGCCTAATGCAAACAAAGCTTAACTGACTCTAGAAAATTACACCGAAGTGGCAACGCACCGCATTCGTTCGCTCTCAGTGCAATAACACTTTGCATAGGAACTGTTTCTTACTAGACATTACTAACACACACATTTGTATCTCTGGTTTTATACATATTATTTATAAATGCAATATTATAGTTTGTAAATAAGATATAAGTAAAAATTCTATTGAACTAATAATAAGGCGCATTTATGTAACCCCAAGTAGAGCGCGTGTGATTCACTGCATATGTAGGATACAACCAAACACGTCATACATGGAACGACTTTTCATGGGTTTGATTCAGAAAGTGTGAAGAAACCGCGAATAGACTATATCATATTTTCTGTGCGTATGTTTTCGATGGAATGTATCTGCCAAGAAAAATAAATTTACCAGGTTGTGTTACAGTTGGCACAGTGGAAGAGTTAACTTAGAGCCAACAGTTAAGGCTCCTGCCTACCTGGAACTTTGAGACCAAGCTTGAGACCGAGAAGCGCGGGAGCGATAAGGGCGACACTGCCACGCGCATCAAGTACCCCATCGCCACTAAGCGCAAGGCTCTGAACTGGCGTGCAGTGTTCCAATTGCACTGCGTGTACCTATGGAACTTCGAGCGGTGACCTTATTATTATATAGGGGGAAAGTCTGTAGGAAGGTTTAGTCTAGGGCCGTTACGTGGTTTTGTTTTGATCTGATGCGTGTATTTTCTGCTACATTGCTTTGAATAAGCAGTTTTTAGTAGTATTGGAGTACTGTAAGGTTGTGTTTCCACTGCGCGTGACATTATGAAAGTACTGAAGAATCCTCGTCTGAATTGCGTGTTATTTACGCAGAGCAACAGATAGGACGCACGTTTAATAGTTTCGCGGAAAATCTGTATTTCACACGCACTGTAACTTGGGAGCGATAAGCCGTCCCATCTCTCGAATACGCGACGAATTTTACAAATACCATGAAAACTCAATACAAAATTTTCTAATAATAAAGATACGACAAGAATTTCTTGAGGAATATCTCTTCAGTAACAGCAAATGGGAATTTATTGCGGGGTTGTGGTGGATCAGCTTTATTTGTTCTGCATACAACAAAGAAAGTATTACTGTTTTCCTACGAGAAGCCTGTCAGTCACGCTTAGCACGATGCACGCTGAAAAAGAAAGAATTTGTCTTGTTCATCGAAGGTAAATGTACAGGAATAACAGAAGCCACAGTGCTACCCAGCGACCATGTTGTAACTGGACTGCATTAATTCTGCATGTTTCCTTCCTGAGCAAGAACAACTTTGGTATTGTTGTTATCAATTTACACAATACAGGTAAATTAAGTATGCTAATATCAGAACTGGAAAATAACTCATGTGCATTTTTGCATTAGAATTGATCAAGACCAAAACGGCAGATTTGTGAAACTGTCTGACCATTATGGACGAATTGCAAATTAACTCCCAGCATGTATCACAGTTGACGATTTTTTTCTCTACTGGGGTTTAAGGCATTCACAGGCTGAGAAACAGTCTATATTTTTTAAAGGGGAAAAAGCCTTTGATAATTCTAAAGCTAAGTTCACAGTATGCACATCATGCCTACAAAGAATTAGGAATATGTTTTACTGGTACGCGATCGTTTTTTTTTTTTTTTTGGTGTTCTCAATGAAATTCTGTGTGAAATGCAAGGAAAAAAGTAACAAAAATTAAGTACGGCAAAAATTTATCATTCAGCTCATAAGTTGAACCAGAACGTCTCCCGTCACGCTGTAAATATGAATCAGTGATTTTGTTTAGTAGAATTATTTTACTTAATATTTAGGTAGTGAGCTGCTTTACTGGCGCAAATGTGGAACGCGCCGAGGTTTAGTTGCTCTGTCAATGCCAGTAACTAGGAACTAGCATAATTCATTGTTTAAACAGTGAATACCAGCAACTAAATTGATCCCTAGAATTTTACAGTTTCACGTGGAGCAATTTCACTGGATCTGCAGTCAAATTATGTCATTTTGAGCAATTAAAATTTTCGATTTAAAATTGCACGTCAATCACCTTTTCTACTGTACGACCAGAGAGCAGAGTATTTTTTTAAGTACCGAGCTGAAATCTGGCGAAGGATGATGGATCAGATAATTGACGTTCCTTCGCGTGAGGAACACGGCAAGGATGCCGATGGTAGCTTTTCCATAAAGTGGCTGCAGACTCGATCAGCACCAGAAGAAGTGTTACAATTTGTACACTGCTGGTGTAATAAAGAAAAAAGGGAATCTTCCTGAAACAGCAGTTCATACCGAGACTGATGAGGATGTTGCTGTGCCGATACTGGCGAGTTTTATAATATAACAATATAAAAACATCAAAATTAAAGACGAATTGTATGGCCTCCGCAATAACAATAATGAATATCTTCAGGATAGAAATTTGAAAACTATATTTGTCTTTGCTCTGCGTTAGTGGTTTTTTTTTTTTTTTGCCGTGACAGATGAAGTTGCGTGACCCGGAAGTGTACAGAAGACTGCGCATTGACGTGTGTGTGTGGAGCTGATAGCTCGCGCAGGGCTTTGGCTGGCCGGGAGTTCGGTGTTGTACTTCCGCGAAGGTTGCAGTCTGACTGGCGCGATGCGGCCCTGCCTGATGTCGAAGGTGCGTGATCGAGTTACCGGCCAGGCCTGTGGGCTCACCGGCCGGCGCCTGCCTGCCTCGCAAGTGCGCGCATTGGCACGACGTCGACCAGACACCGACCAGGGTGGATGCCTCGGGTGCTGGTCGAAAGTTTGAGAGTGGCTTAAGCATAGGCGGGCTTTGGTCTGGCATAGGGCGTCGAGAATTCATGACGGGTTTGATTCGTTTGCCGCGGACGTATGTGGAAGTCGGTGCAGGCGCCAGGAAATGACGGGATCAGACTGTAGTGATGGGTGAGATGTGTGATTGGTCCAGTATTGCCCCTGCTGTATGCAGAGAGGGGAAAGCGAGGTCAGCGTGGGACGACTAAACAGTAATGTAGTGATTAGTTAAGTTAAATGTAGAACCCCTTGAACTAGACGACCAGCAAATCTTATGTTGTTTTAGTTTATTCTATACGGGCTGCGCTGACAACGGCACTCAGGCATAGTGATACTTTGTTTCATTCTGTAATAATCTATTTAATTAATGTTTTGCACAGCGAGTTAATAAGTAATGGTGCTTAAAAAATCGAATGATTAATTCGGTGAGAAATATAGTCTATGGGTTGTTGAAAGCCTTACGCCACTAAATAGGAGTTTACTATGGATATGAGTATCGTACCGTTATTTTATAGTCGTAATCCCCCCTCCCTGCTTAAGTATAATTTAATGATTGAAAGTTTAGACTGGTCAATTATGACTAAGCAACTCCCACGAAAACTTCTCGTAAGAAAGCCAAGGAAGTAGGAAATGTTGTTCCGAGTGCTCAAGGGGGCACAAAGCACCCTTCGTCCAGGTACTGATTATCTATCATGTGAGCTGGAAGGAATGAAACTGCCGTGCAATTCACGATGTGGGTTGCAGATGGGGTATAAACTACTTTAGCTGTAATACAAATATAAATATTTAACTCCGAAAATAACGGTAATACACGAAATGCCGTGGCGAACGGAAAGCTAGTATTAAGGAAGTCGCCAAACGGAGAATATTTGCTCTGCAATTTTATACGGCTCTATTTACGGTAATGCTCTTGCAACTAGCAATTTGAAATACTCTTAAATTAAACATCTTGCAATCTGTGGCCACGGTATTACTTCGTATCATCATGTCTCCAAGCTCGACTTACTATGGACAGCGTATAGTATATAAATGAATTAATATTTACCACCATAGTGTGTAGAATAATACTATTGTTTATTAATAATAATTTATTGCTTAATAAGGTTTGAAAATGATGGTGTAACCTGGCGAAGGGGGGTAGGGCATAGGCTTACGAAGCAGTGATTTGACGCGCTTCGTCGAAACTTTTCCAATATTCGCTCTTAAATATGGGCATATCTAAAGAAAATTCATAAAACTTTCGCCATTTGGTGATTATTTATATATGATATCATTAACTATAACACATATATAATATTTTTAATTTCGCTATTTAAGATCGTTAATTTGCTATTTACAGATTTTAATTATATTAAATAAGAGGAAAAACTATGAGTTTAAAGATACGGTGGTCAGAAAGCTGAGCCACCATTTTGAGACAGAAAGCCACCGATATCGATAGCCGCGTTGCGATATTCATTTTCAGCGGTGTCGAGTAAACGGAATACGAAAGTCTCATCTTCATGTTTGGAATGAGCACAATTTCTTCAAACCCAAAACCTCGCTCACACGCGCAGGAAACGAAGATCGGTCTACCTCATATTTAGCATTAGTCTCTTCCCTCAATACATTCACGTCTCCCGCCTACCTGGCGCTTTTTTCCCACGTTTGAGGCCGAGAAACACAGGAGCGATAAGGGTGACACTGCCACGCGCATCAAGTGCCCCATCGCCGCTAAGCGCAAGGCTCTGAAGTGGCGTGCAGTGTTCTCGTCGCACTGCGTGTGCCTATGGGACTTTCAGCGGTGACACTGTTATATTATTTTATTTGCGGAAAGTCTGCAGGAAGGTTCAACGCAGTGACCTTGAGAAATTTGATGTGTATCTGACACGTATATTATGAGATACAACGCTTTGAAAAAATCCGTTTTTAGCCATTTTGGAGTGCTATGTTTCTAATGTGAGTGACGTCTTCAAAGGACTCAATTGCCCTTATCTGAAGTGTGTGTTCTTTTCACAGATCAGTACATTGGACACGTGTTAAAAAGGTTTCGCTGAAAAACATGTATTTCAAACACTCTGCAGCGCATTTCAAGCGCTGTGTAGGCGGGACGCTTGAGAAAACTACAGTGGATGTATGTGAGAAAACTTAGTCATTTGTGTTTTCTCAGAGCAGTATAAGTTTACAGTGGGGTGGTAAATTCGCGAAACATTTGCTAGAGTGAACATGGAAGGAAAATCGAAACGTGTGGCAGGTTAATTTTCCAATTGCATGCTGCCAATACTTGCAAGCTTCTGTGCGAAACTATCCCACATAGCCTTTCAAACTGAGACACTTGCTTGGATCTGAGGTACGTTCCTAAGCTGCTTGAAGCAAATGATCCAATGGTTTAGACCAAGGCCTTCGCCAGAGGAGGGGAGGGGGTATCAGGACGTACCCCCCCCCACCCAATAAAAATAAAATATGCAAAAATAAAAGTTTAAGATGAATTACATATTCTGTTTGTTTTATATAAGTAATTTGTGGCCCCCCTTGAACATGAAGAAAGTTTATATAATTTTGTGGGTCCATCTCTTTATTTTAGCCTATAAGTTGTTGATAATATTTTGAAGAAAATTTTTAAATAAAACTAATTCCATTCTTTTATAGTAAAAAAAATGTTTAACTACCCCCCCCC
>NQII01002951.1:256246-292750 GCA_002778355.1 Clitarchus hookeri
CTTTTCAGATTTGCCCGCAAGTACCTCCTAGTCGGAAGGGCACCACTCTACAAATACACAGATTCCCAGGGCACAACACCATCGTACATTAAAAAAAAAACTGCCTTAGGATTCACAACAGTGCCTGTGATGTGACGCACACGATGCTTGCCAACCGAACAGGCACGCCGAGAACACGTGCGAAACAGCAGTGTGCACAATTGATGGAGTTTAGAGAAGTATGTTTATAGAGCTGCGATGTACATGGCGAACAGCACACCAAGTGCCCCACTGGATTGTCCAAGAGCATTCAGACCGAGTTGAAGTCTATGGTCACGTGAAGACACTCATATATGACGAACCAGTTCTGGACGACCCCTACATGCCATTAGTCTGGTAATGTTGTGGTGTGGGGGATTTTCAGGGCAATATAGTTTCCACCTCTTCCATCCTCATCTTGATATTGTCACTGACCATTGCCAACATTTTGCGCTGGCTGGATCGGAAAGTAATGTGATTGATTCTGGTAGGGCAACCGCCAACACTTACCATCAGTCATCCATGCTGCGTACTCTGCCTGACGCCGAGAAACCGTGCAGATTTCCATATTTTAAAACTACTATTGCCACTTACTTCCTACCGAAAATTCCGCTAAATTCCCTTTACTCTTATATATGCACTGATAAAAACATTAGGGATAATATACAAATTCATTGCATTGACGAAATGCAATGTTCGCACCGACATTAAGACAGTAAGTATTATGATTTGCCTGAGCTCTCTCTCTACAAGCAGTAGTGCCTGTGTTTGCCGCAATACGCCAATATCACTCTTTTAGGCAGATACCTTGTAGTGATATATTAGACGCAACAAAATGGAGCGGTTAGTGAATGTTTTCTAATGTCCAACTACACTGTGAAAACTTTCCGTACACTCACGAAACGTTTTACGGTTATACGGGATGTCCCAGGAAGTAGTGCCAAGCCCAAGCAAGGAGGTAGAGGATCTCAAGACCTATCCGATAAACCCCTTTGCTTATGAAGCGATTGTTGATAGTTTAGTGGCTATGATTTTTTTTCTGTTTTTTGTGCCTTGCTCGCAGTTCCACGAGAAATATTGGCATGGTGACATGAATAAATACGATGGACGCTTAAATATTTTTTTGGATTAACTGCATGAATGTCTAATCTGGTGCAACAGCATTTACGTTCATCTGTCTTAGCGTGGCGCCTAGAAAAATATTGAAAAACAGACAAGATCGGGAAGCGTAGTTTGTTCATACTAATTGGTGACGTTTTTAAAAAAAAGTTCACATCAAACGTGTTCCTTATCTACTTCAAAAACATCTTCGTTTATCAGCTACGTACTTTGCAAATTCCATCGCGCCTCTTCCACGGCTTCATCCTAAGAAAGTGATTCGAAATGTAGTATGTGCAAAATCATAATTTGTGAGACTATGTAAAAATGTGATAAAGAAAATTACAGGAGATTAAACATGCGTTTATTAGAAAATTGCAAACCATTTAAAAAATGATGACACTCTTGTTCAATACAAATGCGACATCGCCGGAAGAAATTTTCTTGCAAGCGTGGAAATGCCATTCGATTGTTTTTGATGGTTACCTCGGCATCTTCCAGTTTTCTTCTCAGTTACTCCAAACTGCGGCATTTTGTGGAGTAAAAGAGCTCTTTGTAATATCCCTACACAAAGAAATCAATCGGGTTCAGGTCGGGGGACCTCGGAGGCCAGGCTATGGGTCCGCCACGACCAATCTATTTTCTTGGGAACCATCGGGTTAGAAAATTCCTTACGCACGAGGCGTAGTGACACGCTGCACCATCATTGTGAAATACCAAGTTTCTGCGTGTCTCGAAATCAACATCCTCTAGCAGTCCAGGCAGATCGTTAGTTACAAATTGCATGTAAGATTAGCCGTTCAAGCGATCTGGTAGTTAAATGGGCTGATTAACTGGCCATTTAGTATGCCACGTCACATATCAATNGATTAGCCGTTCAAGCGATCTGGTAGTTAAATGGGCTGATTAACTGGCCATTTAGTATGCCACGTCACATATCAATACTAAACTGTTCTTGAAAATTGGATCCTTATGTCAAGGTTGGGTTTCCGATACTCCATGAAAGGTAGTTATGGTAATTAAACACCCCGTTCCACTTAAAATTGGGACTCGTCCGTCCAAAAAATTTGTCCGAATAACACCTCGTTGTCCTCNGATTAGCCGTTCAAGCGATCTGGTAGTTAAATGGGCTGATTAACTGGCCATTTAGTATGCCACGTCACATATCAACACTAAACTGTTCTTGAAAATTGGATCCTTATGTCAAGGTTGGGTTTTCGATACTCCATGAATGGTAGTTATGGTGATTAAACACCCCGTTCCACTTAAAATTGGGACTCGTCCGTCCAAAAAATTTGTCCGAATAACACCTCGTTGTCCTCNATTAAACACCCCGTTCCACTTAAAATTGGGACTCGTCCGTCCAAAAAATTTGTCCGAATAACACCTCGTTGTCCTCTTGTCTTCGTAACATATCTTCACAAAACAGCACTCTTGTGGGGTAATCCTCTGGTCGCAATTGTTGAATGTGTCTGACGTGGTACGTATGATATCCAGCTGCTTGGAGTGTGCGATGTACCTCTGGTTTTGAGATACCGGTACGGTGACTCGCTATTCTGGCACTCATCGATGGGCCTCTCTCCGTTTCTTAGACAAAAGAATCTACCACATCCGGATCCCTCATAGTGACTGTACGGCCAGATCTAGTCCCTGGTGCGTGAACTTCCCTATAGGCATTACGGACTTTAAGAATCATTCGGTGGTCAGGGAGCCGCTCTGGTTGAGGCCCAGCTCTACGTTCTACATGCTCCCTGTAGAGTCTTGCTGCATGTAGAGCGTTCCTCCTCGCATAGCCGTAAAAGTAATGCATTTCTGCTCAGTAACTGCGATAAAAACTCCATGGTCGCCCACATGCAAATTAAATTCTGGTATAAACGTGGTCCTTCACAGTCCCTAGTAATTACACCACGCCAATTTGTTATGAAATTCTCAGTTCAGTGCATTGTGCAACGTTTCCAGTCCTCGTATTAACACAAATTCACTGCGTTGCGCACTTTAACGTCTGTGATATAATTATGAAACAGTGCTGTAACTGTAATAGCAGATGGTAAGCAAGCGACTGACTGCAAAACAAGGACTGATAAACACCAGTACCTGTCTGTATCTAACGCACATGTAAATTCAAATGCAATCATCACAAATAATCTAATGGGGGTTATATGCTTGCAAGAGAATTTTTGTAGTTCGTAATACATATATTTACTAATGTTTTTATTTAGTTTTTTATCACATTTTCTCTTACTCTCATAAAATTCGAATTTCGCACATACTGAATTTCGAGTCACATTCTTGGGTTGAAGCCATAGAAGTACCACGATAACATTTGCAGGGTTCGTAGCTGATAAAACGAGGACATTTTTGAAGTAGGAGAGGAATAGGTCTGATGTGAATTTTTCTTTAAACATCACCAAATATTGTGGACAAACTAAACTTTCCGATCTTTTCTGTCTTTAGATATTTTTTCTCGGCGCAATGCTAAGACAGATGATCATAAATATTATTGCTCCGGATTGGCCATTCATTCAGTTAATCCAAAACAATTATTTAAGCGTCTGTCACATTTATTCATGTCACCATACCAATATTTCTCGTGGTACTTCGTGTAAGGCGCAAAACATAGAAAAAAATGCATAGCCACTAAATTATCAACAATCGCTTAATATACATAGGGGTTTTTCGGATAGGTGTTGAGGTCCTCTGCCTTCTTGCTTCGGCTTGACACTACTTCCTGGGGCATCTTTTATATGGTCCAAATACAGAAACGCAATCCTTGATGACCTTAAAACAGAATTGAACTCCATAGATAAACAAAATTAAATATCTCCATATTTCCAACATGTTCGGATTTCGGGAACCAACATTGCCAAACAAGGCAACACGTACACTGTAAAAAAAACATTTTGGTATGATTTCCAAACGCGTATTGGAAGTTTTAAATCCAGACAACGTATGTGAAATGTACCATACTTAAGTCTTGCAACATTCCAATACATGCCAGGAACTTTTTCTGTGCATATATGGAAACAATACAATACAAATGTGTGGCAACATTTACAAATGTTTAGAAATCGTACCATACAAGTGAAGTATATTTACCAGACCCTTGTATAAGAACAATTCCAAACCAGATTAGCAGATGCAATATACTAGTATGGTCATATTACTAGACACTTGAATGGGAATGATCACGTACCATATTGGCAGCTGTAGTANATGCAATATACTAGTATGGTCATATTACTAGACACTTGAATGGGAATGATCACGTACCATATTGGCAGCTGTAGTATGCAAACATGTTACATTTACCATATATATATATATATATAGGAATGATTACATACCATAATAGTAGCTGTATTACACAGGTGTGGTATCTTTACCAAACAAGAACAAGTCAGTTTGAGCACATAAATGCTTCAGGCAGAAGCTGAGTGGCTTCCTGGCAACTGACTGAGCAACATGCAGAGCTCATCAAAAAGAAGTACACACACTACCAAAAATTGTCAGAAAAGTGTGATGTTGCATTTTAAAGAAGAATATATATTTTTTGTAACACTGCAAAATGTTATGCTAGAATTTAATTATTTGAGTGATTTAAAAATCATATACCAATAAAAGTTTTTTTTAAGTAAATATTTAAGCTTATTAAAATTTTACATGCTTTAGAAAGCACATTCCAATTCACGTATAAAACTCTTGTGGCTGAAATGTATTTGCAAAAAATCAATTATAAAAATATTTTAAACATTACTACTCATTTTTATTACAAAATACAATAACAGTAATAATGGCACTCTTGCTTCGTACATTTAAAAAAACACTTTCTAAAGCTTATAGAATAAAAACACGCTTAAATTTTGATTACGAATACACTCTTATTAAATGATTTTAAAGCAAATAAGTATATAATTGCAGTACATGTTACAATTATACACAATATATGCATTATTCTTTCATTTGCAACACAAATGGTACCTTTCTGACAATTCTGGAAGTGTGCGTACTAACTAGTCCTGAATGCTGTACAGTCAGGCACAGTGCTTCATTGGATGCCCATCTCCTCCTACCTGAAGCTACTAAGACTTGTAACTTTAACATTTGTCTATCGCCTTGACTCAGGCCAAAGTATGAACAGTGCCATGCCACAATCTACTGCTCATGAAAATTTCAATTGTATATTTAAGAATGAGCCAAGGAATGGGAAGAATTTTCAAGTTCTCTGTCTTAATTTTTAATTTCTGAATTACGTAAACCCACTACAAATCACTGTCCACTAACAATTATAGTGTGTCAATCAAATATGATACCATTACTTGAAATGTGTACAGAACTGAAACATACCCCCTCACGTAGTTTGTCCTCAAAATTGCATGAATGCCAGATATATAGGAATTACACTATACTGCTGCAGAGGTTATTTATTCTGTGTGTTGGAAGTTTTCTAGAAATTATATATTTTACGAATAGTAAGATTGTAGGAACTGGCAATACATAGATGACAAATTTACAAAACCAAATCATAGGAATAGTACATTACCAGTTCAGCGGACTGTTATTTGCACAGTTATGATAATGTAGGAAGTATATTTTAATTTAGGAAGCCTGTTTCAAAGAAATCAAAAGTAGAATTTAAGCTCTTTTAACTAATAATTGTTAGTTTGATTTAGTGAATACACAATTTCAATTGTAAGGGAAATATAATCCTTCATTAACGATAGTCTAAAAGAAATGCATCCACAATACAGATTCTAACAAAATAAATTAAGCAAATCTAGCAAAAAACTGCAAAAGCAAAATTTTAAGTATACAACTTGGGAGTACCCGTAATTTATATATATATTTATTACTCTGCAACAGCAGTTTCACTTAACTTCGTATAAATTAGTGAATGCAATGTACATGATGAATGGAACTTGCTAACTGTGAAATGACATAATGTGCACCATCTTTATCTATAAAGATATACAAACTCGTTGTAAATTTTCCTCTTTACACAAATACATCACTTCATAAAAAATTTTTTGTCTAGGTTAGTAATATTTCAATATCTTTTACTCAGACTTGTTTTAGTAAAACCTTTTTTTTTACTTTCTCNGCTAACTGTGAAATGACATAATGTGCACCATCTTTATCTATAAAGATATACAAACTCGTTGTAAATTTTCCTCTTCACACAAATACATCACTTCATAAAAAAATTTTTGTCTAGGTTAGTAATATTTCAATATCTTTTACTCAGACTTGTTTTAGTAAAACCTTTTTTTTTACTTTCTCTGAATATGACAAATGGCACATTAAGTATAACCAAATATATGTTATATTTCCATAAAAAAGGGTTATCTCTCTCCCAACCACATAGCAAATAATAGGAATTGCAGGTACAATAAAAAAATAGAAGCAAACACCAGAAATGTATTTGATATACCATGTTTATTTCAACAAGTTGCAACAACACAATTATTTTTTCATTTGATAAAAATGACTATTCACAACAATCATAATTTGAGTCAGTTTACATAGCATAGTAACTGGTAAAAGCAGCGCATAAAAAAGTCATTATTTTTGCTTACACTTGAAAATACGTTTTGTCCACTGATGTGTGAATTTCGTCACACTAATTTNTAAAAAAGTCATTATTTTTGCTTACACTTGAAAATACGTTTTGTCCACTGATGTGTGAATTTCGTCACACTAATTTACTCCATTATTTTCGGATTACCACAGCCCAATGCAACCTTTCCACATTGAAGTGGCAGTCTTTCACAAGTTTCCATGCAATTTTGTATCATATGGAAAATACAGGTCCATGATGACTCACTAATTGTTCAGTAATACTGTATTTATAAGGACAGAAGCACAAGTACTCACGGTACTTTTATATATGTATTATTGGTAATGTAGAGAATTACTTGTCACCCTCACTTAAATGTTCAGTAATTGTTCACTTTATCTCCTGGGCAGCAAACAGTTTGCTATCGTGCACACCAAATAACTAGGGCAGGATGTCCACCATTAAAAAATTTTGAATTTTAGGCACGTTTCTCTATTTACAAAATAAATAAATTAATTCTAACAAGGAAACAATTATATGACTTAAAAGTGCAAACTTTTAAAGTGCCAATCTGTCCTGAGTGTAAACCACATTGTTGAGCATTTCGTGTTTACATTAAAGAAATAACACCATGCTTGTAATATAGTCCTACTTGAAGTACAGAATACATATTTCACTGCAATTTTTGTACTGCATGAATACATTATTTTGAAACCCTTCAGCATATCTCAGAAATGTTATTTTTTGGTAATATATATTTCTAATTCGAATTTATGCTCCAGAAAATTTGTGTGCAGAAGTGCAGTGAGCTTTGCTACAGATTTTTCCACCAATCACGTGGAAACACTTTCGCTGCAAAAGAAATTCTCAATATAATGGACTGGCAATTGAAACATAAATAAACAAAAATTAAATACTGCATTTGCATTTAGTGAGAAATATGCTATAGTAACTTGTTCCGTAACTCCTGAAGATACATCATGTTCAGAAGGAAAACTAATTTACCAGATTACAGATCCCAATCACTGACCCTTATTGTAGTTTACGTGATATATTTGAACCAAGTGCCGGATTATTTGATCTATTACACATTTTGCCAGCATAATAAATACACGTATAAAAGAAAACAGTAAGAAAATATTTTTCCACTAAATTTAATAACTATTGACAGATTTGTAAAGTCCAAAATCTTATCCAAGCTACATGTAGAAAAGTTTATAACTTTAATGACTATTTTAATTTTTGTGTTTTCAATAAACACGGTCATTGTTCGTTGCACGAACCCACCATTGTATGGTGTACTAAGCTTTGTTTCAAGTCATTTATAGAGTGAAATTAATGAAAATGATTTTAATCCCACAGTTATAGAGTGTTACTAAATTCAGAAGATTGTGTGCAGTGGAGACAGAGTTGGCCAACTTTTAATTCAGTGTAAGCAGCTGATCTACAGGATGTTTGTGATTTGGCGCAAATAACGAGCCAATTAAATGCAAGCTTAATATGGGCAGGCACAAAAAAATGATTAAAACCATACCACTATTTAGTTTCTCTCGGTAATGAATAAAGTTAGCTGTAAAAGTAGAAAACTTTTTTCTTCTCTAAAAGTTGCACTTATGTTGGCCGGATAATTTGTATAACAGACTACAAACAACTACATAAACAGTATAAATTAAGGGAAAATGCATGAGTTCCAAAACAATATTTTTGGTAACTAAGTAAATATGCTAAAATTTATTTATTTGAAAAGGTTGGATAGGAGAAGGGGGAAAAGACAATTCTTCAAATGTGTGAGCAGGAAAATGGGCAGACGTCAATAAAGTGATCGCCCTGTTGCGTACGTAAATTTACGGAAGTCAGTTCGTCAGTAAGGCTTCTGCATTCACTGCAGCATACGGAGAGCAGACAATCAGCACTGCAGTCTGCATCAGCAAGTTATCGGCAGTTACCATCAGTCCATTGTGCACGACCCGTAAGCAACATCTTGGCTATGTAATGCAGTTCAAAAATGGCTTTCTGAAGTCAAGACATTCCAACAGGAATATTTAATCTCAAAACAAGCTAAGGCACTCTTCATATAAATTATCTTCTTAGCAACTGCCTTATACAGTGCATATCTATGGGAAGTAAAAAAAAAATTAATATACAGTATAAGAACGTCTTGAAATTAGTTATTAAGATATGAATATGAATTATACCCTAAAATCACATTCTATCGTCAGTTTTATGCAAACAACCTTATTTTTATGGGCTAATTATAAGAAAACCAAGGTTTTCTTAACATAATGCGCTGTTTCATCAACATTAAGACTGGAATTCATAGTTGGAGGCTTGTTTGGCAAATCAGTTATACGCACTAGGCAATGCTACTTTTTCAAGCAATACTTCTTTGAACAATGAATTCATAATAGTTAATCGGCAAAGTAAGTATCATAGCAGCATTAGCTATTTGGGCAAAGTTTTGCTTGATGAAGTATGCGAATAAGTATCTGTCTAGTATCAATACCATTGTAATACAACTAAAACTGCTGTTTTCTATAAGTTTATCTGGCCAGAATAAAGGTACCCCTTTGTTAAAAACTTCGTACGTTTGTTAACTATTTTCTTTCTTTACTCTTAAGTTTTAGGGTGGAATTCATAGTGAGCCTATGAACAATACTCGAACCAATAATTACCTTTACTAGTGCTTAAGTGTGATTTTCAATTCATAGTGCCAGATACAAGTATTGTTTGTTTTGATAGATTGAAGTAATACTTTATGAAGTACTGTTTCATGAAGTACTGCTTATCATGTATTCATAATCATGAAATGAGTTTTACTCATTTCTCAAGTATTCATAGTCAAATAAGCATTTTTTATTCAAGTAGGATGTAAGTAGTACTTCATCAGGTCTACTTCGTTGTGAGTTTAAGCACAGAATATTTATATTACGACTGGTGGTTCCTTAAAATATTTCACAGAAACCGGAATACAATTTCAATAATTACATGGGACAAATGGAAAAATTAAAATTCTACACTTTGGTGTTAAAATATAACCTCATTTCTTAATATTTTTGTGTGCAATAGATTTTCTTTACTATAGTAATTTTAAACTATTTGTTTGTTAAGTGCCTTACGACGCATAAGTATGAGAATTAAATCATTTGAATGTTTGCTAACTGTAATATAATCGTACGTTCATGTACATAACAAGAAAACTATCTAACGTTTCAGATAAAAAGTCGGACATTCAGATTCAGCAAGAAAATAGCCTTACGTTTTCAAATAAAGAGAATCGCAAATTAAAACTCAACATGAGAATCTACTATTTGATCGTCATTATGGTGCAATCATTATTAAGGCAAACTGATTTTTATACTTAACGTATATTTTGGTAACATTTTAGCTTTGATGCTAACAAAAGGCTAGTTAAAAATCACAACATAAATCTCAGTACATAATTTCTATTACAAAAAACCATCAACAAAATTGTGCCAAAACGAGTCAGGTTATGATAGAACGTGTTTGCGAAACGAGTTCTGAAACAGACATTATGTTGGATGGACGGTATCATGAGATATCAGCAAGCACTTTTACGATCGATAGTGTCATTCGTGGAATGGCGAACATTGCCACTGGACGGAAATGCCCAGGTATCATAGGTTTTAAATTAACCGAGATGTCATTAAAACAACCTACACATTATCATTGATATTTTCGTATAGTGTGCACGTCAAGTACTTTTATTTTACCACTTCTAACAACCTTCCGAAAAAATTATTACATAACACATAAAACAATCACGTTTTTATTGCATACCGAAATATTTTAATCTCAAATGTGCTTGAAAAATTCAAAACACTAGTGAAAAATTTTAAAAATAGCAAACTAATGCAATATTTAGTTCGTCTGGGTGACTGCTGTAAATAAAATGGCAATTTTATTTATGTAATGTTGGTAGTGATATTATACTGATACTTATTTGGCTACTTCATGAAGTAGAGCTTGCCTCAAACAAGTAATATTTTATAAGAATTACTTTGTCAAGAAGTTGTTTATGAATTCATTGCTCGAATAATGAATGCTTAACGAATAAGTATCCTACTATAATAATATAATATAATATTATAATGCGAAAGTTTCCGTGTGTGTGTGTGTGTGTATGTTTGTTACCAATCAGCTCTATAATGGCTGAACGGATTTTTATGAATTTTGATATGTAGGTACTTTAGGTCCTGGAATTGGGCATAGGATACTTTTTATCCCTGTAAATTGTACGGATCCTATGGAATAACAACGAAACATAATTCTGCAACGGCTGGGAACGTGACCGAAATATTTTTTTCCTCTGGTGTCAGAGTTCATCAGGCCGCCTAAGGACATCTGAAATGGCTTAACGACTGCTATNTTTTTCCTCTGGTGTCAGAGTTCATCAGGCCGCCTAAGGACATCTGAAATGGCTTAACGACTGCTATCAATCGATAACAACCAGGACCGAATATTTAACGTGCCTTCCGAAGCCCGGAAGCGCTCAGATGTTAAGCCACTAAACGGTTACCCATCCAAATGTGTGCCCCTGGGAACGTTGCTTAATTTTGGTGATCGATTAAGATCCCTCAGCCAAGCGCAAAAAGTAGTACCTAGGTACACTTATTTCTAAAGCTACAACTAGATAAAACTCAAGTTTCGATTTTCATACATCGACGCTGGAAAGCGAAAATGTTGTAACTACGCGATAGTGGCGGAGTGCTGGTGGTTTGTTGATCCCGCTGCCACATTGAGCTGGTGGAATGCTGGTACGGTACTGGTACTGGTGGAGTGCCGGTAATTTGATGATCCCGCTGCCACATTAAGCTGGTGGATTGCTGGTACGGTACTGGTACTGGCTAAGTGCTGGTGTATTGTCGATCTGCTGTCACATTGAGCTGGTGGAATGCTGGTACGGTACTGGTACTGTGCGAGTGCTGGTGGTTTGTTGATCCTGCTGTTACAATAAATGTCGGTGCTTCGCTCGTGAAGCGTAGTTCTTTCGACTCGCAAAAGTTAGCGCATCGTTCGCCAAGATTTTTTTTGGTTGTTTGTTTACATTTTTTGTTTTGCGTGCGCGATTGCAAATTGACGTTACAACGGAGCTATAATAATTGTATGATCGTGTCGGTAGATTTGAAATCTTGGATAGTGTAGCAGAAGACATTTTAATGATAGGTTTTGTTATGTACATGACTGCATATGTGTACCAGTTAACCACAAGCCAAACACGTAAGCGACGAAATCAATTATACCGGGTGCATCCAGTGAAATCAAGAAGGGAACAGGAAGGTGAATTTGCATAACTGTTTTCATATATTCGCACATCGAGTAGCGACCAGTTGTTTAGTTACACGTAGCTGGTAGCCTTGCTGTTTGAAGAGTCGTTGGACATGTTTCGACTTTCGCTCACAAAGATGAGTAATCTCAAACCTTTATCCCCAGCATTTCGTCTTGTCTTGACACTGAAATAAGTTTCTCACATTTATTAAAATAACCTTTTTATGTAGTGATTTGTCTTGCAAAGTGCTTTCTGGAAATGATGTAGATTATCATTAATTAGGATCTGGTTACGTTAGTTAGGCTTGACTGAATTCAAATTAGTGAAAGGGAAACATTTCTGGAAGAATTGCTGATAGCAAAGAAAGTCATGGGTTTCTGTGTACATTCCTGTGTCGTGAAATAGTAGACAAATATAAGCAATGTGCATTATGTTAGGGTATCGATTTGGTTTTTTTCCCTAAAATAGTAAATAAAAAATTGGGAAAGTCAAGTCGTATGTTTATTATGTTAATGTACGTTAGCAGAAAGGGATTTCACATATGTGGGATTACTAAATGTTGAAAGAGTAAGGTAAACATGTATTTGTGAATCTAGGATGGCAGGTAATTTCGTTTTCCTGTGGAAATGTAGTATGTCTTTGCAAGCCGGAAATACAAAAATTAATTGCAAATGTACGGTGAGGTTCTGTGAGATCATTGAAACTTTTGAAATTTGCGGAAAATTCGTTGTCAAAAAATGACCGAATGTCCTGTAGTTTTAAGAATATTTGTGGATTTACACTTACAGCGTTTTCCGTAATTTCTTGCGAAAAGCGTTTTTTTTTTTATTATTTTTTATTATGAGGGAAAGAATCTTCAAACGACTAGATGCAGGCTCAAGTCAGTTTACGGTATTCTGAGTTTCACGTGCCCCACAGTGTTTCGTTTCCAGAACACAGTGGAGGTTCCGACAAGATGGGGACGCCAATCGATTCTTCAGCAATGGACGCCTAAGGAATGCGACGCCACAGGAAGTTCACTTGGCTACAACCGCCAGACGACGGAGCGAGAAACACGGCAGTCGACCTCGCCGTACAACTGAAGTCGACGACAAGGACGAGCATTACGAAGTACGCTCGTGCAAATAGGACTCTGTTCGGAAGCCTACGACATGCAACCTTCGACTTCTGCCCGTGAAACTGCCCTATCACTGTAGTGCAGAGAAAACCGTAGCGTGGACTAGGGAACAGCAGGTGTGTGTCCTTTTAACGGACGAGTCCAGGTTTGGTCTTCGGAGTCGTTCACGACATATCGTGAGTACGGGGAGAATGGACACAGTAGCCCAGCTGACAGAAAAGGGGGTGATGCACTCAAAATGACCAGATTATCGCGGTAGAACATCGCTCGTGGACCAGGGAGCAGAAGACATATGTCTAGTTAACGGACGAATCTAAGTTCAGGCTTCGCAGTGATTCCCAGCGTGTTTGCGTATTGTGAGAATGAGGAAGTACGTACAGCAGTCCAGCTTGTATCATGGAACAGGGTAGTGGTGTTCACAGTCTTGGGTGGAATAGTGTTGGGCTCGCATAATGAGGGTTCAGACCACAAGCAGACCAAGTATAATTTTTTCACTCTGCAGTAAAACTCAATATTAAAATAATTCAGGCAGAAATGTAATATGAGCGGTATTTAATTTATACGCTAAACATAACTAAATACGAAGACAAAGTTATACACTGTTCCGTGGAATATATTACGCATATTTAATTCTAAATCTCGTGTTTCTTGGTTAATTAACTTCTTGGACTTGATCTAGTTGTACACTGAACCCTCGAACAACCTCACATGTGTTTGTAGAAACTTAAAAGGCACTGTGCATAGATGTCATCTTCTACCATGACGTCAAACTGTCAGCATAGTTGCGGTACGTGCACATTTCCTGTTTCCGGATGACAGACCAGTCGATAGAGGGATTAGTTGGATATACCATGTCCCGGTCCCCTTTTTTATGAGGTGTCCAACATGGTGGAAATTTAAAATTAATTTTATCAAATGTATGATCGATAAAAGTACCTAGAAACTGCTTCTGATTTCATTCAACAATTACGATCAAGTTCTGCGCACATTAGTGTTCGCTATCTGACTTCACCGTGGTAAAAGACACCCCAGACAAACACAATGGGCTTGTGGTGGTCCGTATCTGAACAAACACTTACATAGAACTTTTACACGAGGCAGGTAAATAAACGACAGTGGTTTATAACATTTTATTTTAAAACCGCTGTGAGGAGAGCACAAACACTTCGGCTTTCCACGAGCCCTGAGGAAACTCGACAACCATGACAACGCCCGCCCACGTTAGACTGCTTTGGTGGATGGCTGCTTGGAAACCAAGGACATCATCCGTTAAAGTCCATTCACGGTTACTTCACACATTTAAGAAGCTCTGCTTGAGTTCTACCTCCAGGCTATTACTTCGCCTTGAGCAAACAAATCGTAACCGAGGCTTGAAATTACACTGAAGTGACAACGAACCTCATTCGTGCGCACTGACTGTAGTAACACTTTGCATAGGAAGGGTTTCTTGCCAGGCATTACCAATACACCTCTTTTCCCATTATTTTTGTTAATTTTAATTATAATTAAAATATTATAATTTTTAGATAAAACATTTTTTAAAAATTTTATTTAACCAAAAATTGGCTACTTTTATGATAGCAGAAGTTTAGAACGCTTCTGATACATCGCGTATTTAGGAATCAACCATACACGTCATGCATGGGGTAATTTTTTTAAGGTTTGATTTAAAAAATGCCAATAAACCTCGAATAGAGTATAGGATTAGCCGCCCACGTTCCACGATCTCAATCATATCAAGATTGCTTAAGCCACACTGGGATGTTGTATAGCTAGAAACCTGAAAAATTTGCGAGTTCAACGACCTGTAGACTTTACTCTATTTTCGTATGCAAAATCATGCAGATATCACTGTTCATCGGTTGCTTGTTGTATTAGCGGAAGACGGCGATTAGGTCTGCATTTTACTGTGTATTTATTATAGGCTCAGAGTTGTCCAGGAGGTGTAATTTAACGCGTAGACCAATAGCATTAGCAATACAAACGTACGGGGTTTTGAATTCTAGCTTGTCCTGAAATGAAAACGCGAATTTTTCAGGTCTCAACGTGTAGCGTTGTGTCCACTAGATCCACAACCTTTAGAAAGGTTCGGGCGACTCTGGTACTGGAATGGTACTCCGTGATCCAAGAATTACTCGATTGTCTTGTTCTGAGCATGGAAGCAGGCGCTTCTGAACGAGGCAAACGCAATTCGCACTGTTTCTTTACTGCGTTATTCCCAGACGGCGGTGTGGCATGAGTCATATCTGACATCACGTAATCTATTATGGGCAGAACAAGTAGACTGAGTGCAGTATGAGTAAATGTTTTTTATCAATGTTTGATGACATGCTGTTGAATCAAGCTGTCACGCATTGTTTCTCCTCAAGGCAGTGGAAATGCGATAACTCACATTATCCTTGTTTTTTGCACGTTTATGAGTTTCAGTAATTCTTTTCAAATTTTATAAGACCCTTTGACGACCACAAACTAACTTGTTCACAGCAAGAATCATACATGTGCTGCAGAAGTTTTTTTATTTGATTTCAAGGGATTCCAAATACTGAAATTAAAATTACAGAAACAGGAGAGAAGATTACTTTAAGGGACGAGTGAAAATTTATTTGGCCTAAAATCTAAGTTTGCGAACTTTTTGATACTCTGATATATATTCACGACACGTAGATAGCAACGTGTGGTATTATACAGATGTCTATAAAGACGCGGTGCATTTGGTGAAATAAAGGGAAGTTGTTGGTACGTGTTACATGTTAATAACAAGCAGTAATTATAAATGGACTTTAATTCGTTTCGATATGGCCACCCAGGCACGTCTACACACATTCCCCAAAGTTCTGTTGTTGCCCGAAACACACTTTGTAACATTTTTGATGTAATGCTGTGGACGGCGGTTTGAATTTGATGTTTCAGTTCGTGGAGGTTATTCACTCTTGCCCGATACACTTCGGATTTGATAAATCCCCAAGCGAAGAAGACCAGGGGAGTCCAATTGAAGATATCATAACACGCAGCTCTCCGTGCTGCCAAATCATCTTCAAGTTTATGTAGCACTTGGATGTGGTGCGCACCTTTCTTACTTTCCATACGGTGCTACGTGATACACCCAGATCCCTACTGTGACGATGGGTCTATGCAGGCGGGATGGGTTCAATTGCTTGCTAAATTGACCATACTGTATCTGCAGATGTTGGCCACCTGCCGAAACGTTTTTCCATCTGATACACTTCCCGTCCTGTTAAACTGGTTCACAAGAAGACGGAATGTTTGTTCTTGTTGGGCAGGTTTCTTGAATGAATGTACAAAATCAGTTCTAATGTCGTGATAGGCAAATCCTCTTTGACGTGCTCGAAAAACAGCGATTCTCTTATTTACAGTTAACATTCTGCACTACCTTCTGGATTCCTGTAGCAAAAAAGAGGAAAAGTGACGTTTTCACTAAAATGCATCGAGGCATTTTATGCATCGTGTAAAAGAAACAGACTCCCTTATGAACCCCGTGTTTTTCATTCCTAGTGCAAAATTTTTGTGAAACAAGAAGTTGTAGATTCACAAAGCTACTGCGAGATGTCGTTCTTCATAAATATAAATAAGTCTGAAACACGAAAACTAATTCGTCACCCGATGAATCTGTACCAACCTTTCAACAGAAATCATCCAGTCGAAACAAGGAAACGGCCTCGAAGAGACGTTGATTTTGATTTCGAGCTGCGTTTGAGTTCTTACACCCAACTATTATCACATATCTGGTCTTCGAGCCATATACCAGAATGTTTTTGTGGGTAAATAAGTATTAGACTGAGTTAGGAAGATGGAACAAAACTAGCTCCGGGCTTCTGAAATAGGCAGCCGGACCGCAGTTGTATGGCCCGCACGTCAAAAGAAAGAAACAAAGCCGAATGTGTGGCAGCGAAATAAGATTATCTCAGATAACTAGCCAGCCCCCCGAAGAGCCACAATGCAAGACTTGGCATAATACAAATTTTTCTCTCTTTATAAAACTGTTTTACTTTTCTTGGTATGTATCGATTTTTCAGCATATGTCTCATATATAACACGGTATTAATAGCCAAGTAATGAAACTCTTAACTATGGTAATCCTCATTACCACATAACTTGGTGGAGACACTGGCCCTAATATTGGAAAGTAGAACCCATATTTACTTTTGTAAGTAGTAAAAAAGGACAATGTTTCTACTACTGCTTTCTGATAAGTAAACCACAAAAAAAAAAATTAGCACACTTATTTTTAACAGTTACAACAGCAAGTAGTTTTCTTTATATGCTGGGAAAAAGTCACCCCCAAGGGCGAACTCTATTTCAGCCTGCANCCCCCCTCAACCGGACGAATACACACATACGCAGTTCTCGGTTGGGCCGTATTTCGATAGGGCCAGGACTAAATAGACATCTTTACTCTCGTCGTTGCTATGCGGTGACGTGTATCAGAACCTCGGCTCACACGACGACCTGCGGGGAAGTTAATGATACGCTTTTCCCGCCACCAAGGACGCTATTCTGCAGCCTCACATTCCTCCACCTGCCTTAGGCAATTCACGGTAAGGTGAGCACTAATTAAATCCCTTCTCAAGTGGAACAACAATCAATAAATACATGTTATTTTATCTTTAGGCGTTAACTTCCGAGTGCGGTCGAAGTTACACACTTCGTTAATTACTTACATGGCAACATTTATTTACAAAAGTCGTTAAAGGATCAAAAATGGCTGAAAATATAAATTAACTACGGCCCCAAAAGTGCTCACTCTACTGTGAACCACCTTCACACTTCTTACTTCCTTAATTCCAACCTACTCGTTAAAGTTATTTTAGAGAAGCTGTTCACAGGCGTAATTGGCTTACTCGGGACTGGCCTGAAACCGAAATTATTTCGTTCTGAACGACAATACTTTATCTTACTATTAAGCATTATGATAGTATTCAGAACACAGTGGCTTCGAGCACAGTCAGCTCTGCTTAGGAGGTGGCTTTATCCAAGTGATTAACTTACAAAACCGTTATTTGAGGTGTCAGTTAATAACTGAAAAAAGTAATATTTTCATATGCGTACACAATTCTCACAGACACACGTGCTTACGTATACAGGATGGTCCGCCTAACGTTGACACACCCCAAAAATTTCCGGAACGGTCGCAGATCACGAAATGCTGTTTTCGCTAAATTAAATTACATGCGTGGGTTAGTAATTTGCAGCAAAGTGCCTGTTCGTAACACGTGTATGGACAGAAATAGTTAAACGACATATGAGTTTTTCCCCAAGAAACATACATTTATTTCAAGGGCATCTGAAAGTACGATCAAAGAGGAATTAAGTGATATAGAATATTAATGGAAAGTAACACAGAAACGCTACGGAATAATGTGCAAATATGATGTAGTTAAGTGGGCCGGTAGCATGTGGCAGTGGACATATACTCACAGTGATTTATTGGAGGAGGGTCAGTCATCTGCTTTACAAGGAGATGGTATGGGACTTCCGGAAATGTAAGTTTTCTAAATAAAATTTTTAATATTATTTTACACATTTTTAAAAGATTTTTAGTAATAAATAATTAAAAAAAGAATTTTATAAATATTTAAAATAATTTTTTGGGAATTTTTTGGTAGTTTTTGGGTTCAAGGTCGTTTAAGGTTATGTGGTCAAGGTCATATAGATCCAACATGGCGGCTAAGATGGCTGACGTAACCAAGATGGCTGATGGTCAGGTCCGACTGGACCCTGTGTATCGATTTGGCATACCCTATGCTTATTAAACCAATATGGCGGCCACTGCTCTGCCCTCGAAAACGATCCCCACAACTCCTTCCGATGGATAGAGAAGTTCCTTTCGGGGGAACGTTTTTGCAACCGGGGATCAGTGCTTTTTTAAGGGAAAAACGAGAAAATTTTTGGCAAAAAAGGGAAATTTTAAGGGGAAAAACGGAAATTTTGAGGGAAAAAGGGAAATTCCCAGATGGTGGTGGCCGGTTCCAGCTCCGATCCGGGGTCCCGTTTTCCCCAACTCAGCTTTATCATTTTACTCTCCTCAGTTGACAGAAGAGCCATTGAAATAAAATCGTAGCTTTTTTTGATGCATTACAGTAATTCTTGGTATTTAGAGAGTTTTCATTTGCAGTGGATGTATTTGTTTTATTATCTTCAGTGTGCTTCCGTACGGAAAATTATCCTTAAGAAGGATATACACATATCAGACGAGGACCTATTATAAAATGCTTTGGTACGGAAGGTTTAAATTAATTAAATACTAATTTAGATAGTCATCAATCTTTTTTATTTCTGTACACGTTTTTACAAATTTTTAAATCAAAATTCTGAAGACGAATGTTTCACAGTATACAAAACAAGAAGTTATTTATATAACTAATGAGCCTACTTTCCTCTACATCGGTGCAAATATTTATTTTGGAGTTCTCAGAAGAATACATGGTAACTAGGCCTTGATGTACCGTTGACAGAAATATCATTAGAGATGAAGCCAGAAACATAAGCAACAGTACCGAGACAATTACGTATTCACACGTGCTTTACCCAGGACTCAAACCCAGAACACCTTGTAAAATAATCTAGACTGCTATAAATTGCACAACGGGGATAGGATTCCGAGCATAAACTACGGATGAAATCAGTCTAATGTTTTGAATGATAGGGTTCTCTAACCTCAAATATTTATATATCAATCATTTTGAAAATAATAGTCAGAGTTATATAAAACGTGTAAGTTTACATGGTCTTCTGTAGCAGTAATGGTGGGCAAAGTTAGGTGGAAATTAGTTGAACTCTTTCAGAAATATGGCAAAATGTTCACTTTTCTCGCCTCGTACTATTATACGAAAAGGCCGACAAAACAGTATTTCTCTCTGCAGAATTTATGCTTCTAATAACAATTTTAGTCGTACTTAGTTTGGTTGAATTTTGTTGAAATGTTTCACAGATGTAACATGTCAATCTAAATTATTTACTGTATATTAACGTCATTAAAAAAATGTCGGCCGCGTCTAAAACATGTAATTTAACATACCCTAATTTGGCAATACTTGAGTGAAAAAATTGATGGCAATCAGTTTATTGGTCCTATAGATATGGCAAAAAAACTTCTTTCATTTTCCAGTTGAAGATCTTAATAAATTGGCGACAAAAACGTTATGTATTAGCACATTTGGAATTTTTCATGGATACTGCCAGTATACAAAGTAAAGTTAAAATCAGTTACATAGTTCCCTAGATATATTACACCAAGCTGAAATGATTTTATAGTATCAAGTCTGAAAACAAATGGCTTGCACTCGTAAAACATATAAATTAATACAATCTGTTACAGTACAACTTCTTCGCAAAATTTGGAATAAATCTACTGATTTCTAACCGAGATGTAATACAAAACCTTAATTTTTTTTATGCGGCTTATATTACAAAATGGCGGAGAAATGAAGGCTCTTAACAAAAACATTTTGTGTGTATAATAGACACTGCCAGCAAATAAAGTTCAAAGTTAAGGTGGAGTTCGCGTAATAGTTGTAAAGTTATGACATACCAAGCATAAATGTTTATATGACCGCCATTTTGAAAATATCAGACCCACTCAAAACATATCAGTTTACGTGGCCTGCCATAGTGCTAGTTGTTTGCCAAATTTGGTACCAATCTGTTATTTTTTTCTGGAGATATGACACGAAAATTGTTATGTGATGCTTTCTTACAAAATGGTGGTCAAAAGAGACTTTTTCTGGACATTTTTTATGGTTGTAATATAAACTGCAAGCATACAAAGTGATGCTAGAATTAATTATATGGTTACGAGGATAAAGTAAACCAAATTAACAAGCTACATTGCCGCCTTTTTGAAAAAAAAAAAAAAGTGCTTCACCTAGATAAAACTTACTAATTTGCATCACATGCCGCAGTACTACTTGTCTGCCATATCTGGTATGAATCGGCCAATATTTCTCCGCGATATGAAATAGAAATTTTATTACTTCACTATCTCACAAAATGGCTTACAAAAGTGATTATTTAGTGTAAGAAACACTTTCGACGTACAAAATTAGGTCGAAATAGGTTAAACGGTATGGTAGATACACCAAACAAACCCAAAACATTTGTATGGCGGCCATTTAAAAATAATAAATGCCGTGTCAATTTATATGGCCCACCATGGCATTACTCACGTGCTAAATTTGGTAAGAATTGATTGAGTAGTTACAGAGATATAATGTAACATCCCCATTTATTCATGTTGTGCTATCTTCCAAAATAACTGACAAACATATTATTTATCTTTAAATTAATTGCTTACACTATGCGCTGTCCACATGAAAAATTTAGTTTTAATCGATTGAATTGTTCCCGAGATATGCTATACAAACCTAAATTTTAAAATGACTATTATTTTATAAGTAAGTGCCCGGCGTGGTAGAAAACTACAAAAGTCATGTGTGCTTACTAAGTAATATATAAGTGCTTAATTTGGGGAGGGGGACACACATACGTACACACACACACACACACACACACACAGGGAATTGATCTCAGAAGCCCTTCTTTCCTCCGGAAAGTAGGCTGATAAACCGTTTACGCGTCTGTTAAAGAATAGGAAATAATAAAGGGAAAAATTGTATTTTCCCGGAACTGGTTTCTGGTGCGTTGCGATCCAAATTACATCACTATAGATTTCATTCGGCGTATTTAATGTGAGAAGTTTGATCACCTGCATTTCGTTTTTCGTAATTATTTATAGTAGTTAACATAATATAATACATTTACCTACATGTGAATTAATTACACAGTATAGAAAGGTATTATATATGTAGCTACGTTGGTAAGTTAGTATTTCCTACGCCTTCGGGTAAATTATAGTCGCTCTTTTCCTGGTTTCTACAATTATATATTAGAAAGTCCTTGGGATTTATTCCAGAACTTCCCTGCGGTGTTTTGTAAAAACGCTTGCTAGTGTCTAAGAGGCAACATTGTATTTTAAAAATAATATGTATTGCCATAGTTTTATTTACTGTGCTCAGCAATTTTCTTTGCTCAGGGTGTTCTTTAACAATAGCGAACTTCAAAAACCACCGAATCGAAGGTGCCATCATGCAAAGAAAAGTCCACAAAACGAACATGCAAAAAGTAGATTATTATTAAAAATATACCCTGTAATTTATTTTTACAAAAAACATACCACTGACATAAATAAAAGTCACTATAGTTTTAGCCGAAATTTTGGGAGACGCATACAGAATCATCAAATCACAAAACCCACGTGTTAAGGTCCCCGCCAGCCTGGGGCCTGAACTGCGTTGCAGTGTAATTGAAATGCGGTTTTTTTGTCTAAACTATTAAACTTGCCTCCAGTATGTTTTCCTACAAAAATAAATTATACCTCAAACGAGGACGGGATGATTCTTTCAAGTTACGACGCATGATGGTGATATTATTTTGGAGCCCTTCAATATAGTTAGTAATGGCTTTTTCAGACTGGCGTATCAAACATACTAGCCGGACACGAGCCAAACTACGATAGGAGCCTGTGTTGAACTTTGCTGCAGACTTTCCACCAATAAAATGACAGGGTCGCCGCTGAAAGTGCCGTAGGCACACGCAGCACTAGGAGAACACCGCGCGCCAGTTCATAGCCCTGCACGTAGCGGCGATGGCACTATTGTAGCGCGTGCCAGTGTAACCCTTATAGCTACCTCTTTTCTCGGTAAAAACGCTGCAGACAGGCGGGCCTCTTAACGCGGTCGCCTAGTGAGCGGTATGTTTGTTTGAGCAAGGCAAAATCCGATGAAGCGCTACGGTGAAACCGACTGGCTTGCGTAAAGTGGTATCACCTCTACTCGCACTGGTTTCGTCGCGATCGTAGAACCTTGAGAATTCATGCGGTGACCCTAGTAATGTTATTGTACGCGACTCTGTAGCAAAGTGCAATCTACGCCTCTAGCGTAGTTTCGCACGCATTCGGCTCCTATATTTTGGGATACACAGTCTGAAAAGTCATTTTTAGCTATGTTAGAGGGCATGAAAATAATATTCACGATGTGTGTGGTGTCTTGAAATAAGGCTACCATGCCGCCATCATCTGGAATGTGCATTCTTTGCGTAAGTTAACCTAATGGGGCCACGTTTAATAGTTCCGTCAAAAAAAATGCTTTTATCAAACACCCTGTAACGCATTTCAAGCGCAAGGAAGGCTACCACGTTTAGTTACCCTTGATTGGTGTTGCTGGCGTAAATGACACATAATAATGCCCCGCGATTATTACGCTCTTCTGGAGATAACAGCTAAAGTTTCAACAACGTAGTCCTAAATGCAGGACACGGTCGCTTGCTCATTGCTGTAATTTCCTGAATACATACTATTCCACATATCACCGCACTTTAATTAAAATAAAAAAGGTACTACAATTAGCAACACAGTTTATCTCCATTCCACGCGAGGTTTGTATATAAACCTTATCGCTGACAGAATATGGCTGTAGCAAGTGTGCGCTGGTGATCAAAATTGTCCCGTTTCCTAAACGAATAATCAGAGTGCAACTTCTGAAAACAACATCTCAAAAGATGGCCACGCGAACCGGTCGTAGCATCTTAAAAATTATGTAACAATAAAAGGTCCTGCATAGTTCGCAAATGCAAGACACGGAGGGAGGGGCAGCATTTTTAATAGTTTCAATTTCTGAAAAGGCGAAGCATGTTTTAAACTTTGAAAATTGTCAGAGCAAGGAACATAAATTAACATTCTCAACAGTTTGTCAAAACCATTTCTTTTAAAGCCTACATATTTTTTAGATATATTCAGTTTTGGGGAATTTCAGTGGAATGTCAAGAAACGGGTGTCTGTTTTTCATGAAAGGGCAAACACCTGCAAGTAAAATAATACATGTGTGTTCACAAATATTTGCAAACAGTAATAATTTATTCTGAACTGTTCAGTGATATTGCGTTAAGAATTAATGTCTTAATATAAAACACAAGCCACAACCGATTAAAAAAAATCTGTCGGTTTATTGCTCGTTTTCTTTCAAAGGGCGAAGAACTCTGTAGTCTGTTTCGAGGAGACGGCATTTACAACTGTCCGTATATCTGATATGAAAGAAGCATTTGAAGCTTTGACTTAGCGTTACTGCTGAAAGCAGGACTGAAGTGGTCGCAAAGAGACTGACCTAGTAACACCATAATAAACTAAAAATGCAAATAAATAGCAGACGTATTTATGTAGATTCTTTGGGTATACGATTTTGTAAAGAAAAACAATATTTTTTTATGCAAAACGCCTGTTCTGAACGTGTTTTTTTGCAATACAGAAAAATCTAGGGCCACCGCCAAATGCATCTTGAAAATATAAGAATTCATTCGAAACGAAAAACTATAAAGTTTTATCGGAAGATGTAATTTGTTACACTAGTTCATTGCGATTACAAAAAAAAATCATGTTTATTTACAACGTTGATGAACCCACCATTATTCGCTTTTACGTCAGTAGGCTACGAAAGCTGAAACAGTGTTAACTTTCACTTACTCCAAAAGAATTGTTATTTTTTTCACAGCGTATTTATCTTTTATTACGACACGCTGGCTCTTACAAAGGTCAATTCAATTTTTATCAATTATAGCAGGTACTTTTTCTCACGGCACACCTAATACAAAAATACGAGAAACAAGCGTTTATCCGTTTTTAATAGAAAATAAATTACGCATTTTAATGTTGGTACTTGCAACTTACGCATTTTTTGCAGTTACAGTCCTTCATATATTCTCAAAATCACGTTGATTTTATCGATACGTCGTCCGCTTACTTATGACACAACAAAAGAAATTCTGTACAGTTACAAGACGTACTTAATACTTGGCATCATTATTTGAGCAAACCACATCTGAGAATACCACCTAACCCCAACGGTTGCCTGAGACGGGTAGCACTTCTCTTACAATCAAAGACTTTTAATAATGTTGGTGGCTATTGCTAACACAAAGGAAACACGCCAATAAAGGCAGCCAGGGTTCTTTATAATTAATTATTTTTAAGTTCATAAATTCGATTTTTTATGTTCCTAACAACAGTGGCCACGTGAATCTGCATAATGTTTCCTGTAGAATCTCGTGGAATTTTTTATCTTTGTGCTGTAATTAGTGTTTTTTAAGTCAACAGTCGGACCACTATGCAACAAAAATCGAAAAATGCTTGAAAAAATTATCGTGCATAGAAAATACGATCACGCCATAATGAAAAATATATATACATATATCCGCAAAGCAAACTTACCCAAAACGACGGATGAAAATTCTATAACATCACAAGTATGCCGAAAGATTCCACAAGATATGTTAACTGACTACATGTTGTATGTCAAGATTGCGAAAAAGAAGAAATCATCCTGAGCGGAAACCTATATATACTAGAGTATGCCCAGGACTTCATGTTCACGTTTTATTAATCGATACATAACTCGAAAGTCGAAAACGACATATAATAAATCACAAATCACTTTTTTTTTTCATTTTGCTAACTGATATTATGAATTTACACAATATTAAGTACGTAAATTTTTAATTAACATTAAGAAAGTTATTTTTTTTTAAAAAGTATAAAAATAAATATCAGGTAAATATGTAAACACTACAAATTTTTCAGATGATAAATTTAGTTTTACAACTTCAAATGGAATAAACAAAATATTTAAGCATAACTAGAGCACGTTCCAATAAACAAAATAATTATTTGGTGTAGTACCAAATATATAAGAATGAAAATTAATGGAATTACAATGACATGAAACAAGTGCCAACACAACTGGCACAGAGGGAAATTAGTATGTGTCTTTCTACCAAGTGCATGCTGTCCACTTGTTCTCAGCTCTAGATGATGTACTGAAGACAACGTCCAACCCGAATACTTGGTAGTAATTTTTCCCTCTTGACCTAACTTGTATATACCATAAACAACAATGTATTCTATTATGCACTGATGATACACATCTACATTCAAATATCTTGAAGACTGCTACAAGATCGTGAGGCTCTGCTTTCGTATAGTCACAGTCCAACCAAATATTATATTTGTCAACACCATATTTCTCCACCTCATCGATAAGGTGGTTTATTAGGTTAGGTTTCATACTTGACAGGTAAGAGCAAATACCTCTATGTAAATAACACATTCGGTGCAACACATTTCTCGAGAAGACCCCTGAATGCAGATCGCTTCAGGAAAAAGTTATTAACGTTAGATTTTGGCTCGCAGAGCACTGACGTAGGCTGTGTTGTAAAATCAGATGTTGTCGATGAAGTGACAGGCGTAATATCCGATATAAAGTCAGAGGCAGCTTGACAGCAATTTTGCAACTTAAAACTGTGAAGATTGAGGATAACGTTGTCGTTTATCAGAATTCCTTTTATTTTTTCCTTTACAAAGTTTCAAGTAACCAATTAAATTATCAACACATGCATTCATTCGTCTACACTTATCACATCGATAGGTCATACGAATAGTGCTCCTCGCATACATACTTTTTTCATGTCTCCTTGAGTCTAATGCATACGTAAACGTATTGTCACATTACTTGCATGATTGACTTGGTGGGAGCGAAGATATGCTCTCAATATTTATAGATAAGCCCTCACATTTATCTGGTACTCTCCGCAGATAAACGCCTAACAGACATTACATGAAGAGCCCTACATGCTGCAAGATGTATTTTCAAGTTGCTACGACATCAAAACTGAGGTGTGAACACAGTACATACTACATTCTGATGACAACCAGTTTTGTACTGTCGGCAGTTTGTGTTAGAAAAGGTCTTCTTGCAGTAGCAGCACAAAAAACGTTCCCGTTTAATTCCCATCATCGAATGAGTGTACGTTCTCCACAGCAAATTTTCACTTCGACCACCATTTCGCACGACATCTACACTAGGGATGAAGGGCAAAAAAAATGTATATTTTGTTTATAAAACCATCATAGTAACACTCTGAGAAAATCCATTTGCCTCACTCACAATAGTAGGAACCATGACAACAAGCAACATTGAACTTGACTTTGACCTTGGAAGACATAATGCGACATTGACCTTTACTTTTGGCTACCATCTAGAACAAGATGTACCTCTTAAAACAAAAATGAATCGCAATTTTTTTTTTTTTTTTAGAAAAATTTTAAATCACAGAGAAAATCATAAGACCTTGGCGACCTAAGATGGGGAATGCTCGCGTCTCCAGCTTCGTCGATGACCTTCACCGAGTGTTCAACAATTACATGGGAAACATTGCAGATACGTAGCAAAACCTTCAGTAAAAGTTGCAATGCACGTCGCTATGAACAGAGCGAATGTTCAAAGAAACTGACCTCCATTATACTAACATGTGATATGTGCGATGCAGCAGTTGGTAAATGCGATAATCTAAAGAGACATACTGGTATGTGTAACCCTTTGCTTGGCTCGAGACAGCATGCGTTGAACTAATTGGCCTTCCTGCTGATTCGTTGTTTAAACTAACATTGGTTCGGGCACCCATAACATTGCCTTGGTCTGCATCATGTTCCAGAACAGGGTGTGAAGAAAGGGATATGAGAGTTGCAGACATGCAGTATGGAGAGCAAGAACTATACGAACCTTCAGAAGTTGTAAACAACATACATGCACCGTTAACATGTAAAGTGGAAAACGAAGATATTACAACTATCCAGGAGGGTGAGAACGAAAATGTGACTTCCAAGACTGTTAGTGATGCTGTGAAATACGCATTTTTCTACTGATGATGAAGTAACGACATTTGCAAAGCAAAAGCGTAAACGTGTTGTTGAAGATAAATGCTACTTGAAGTTGGGGCGGAATAAACGTCAATTCGAACCCAGTACTCGGGTTCAGAGGTATCTCACAACCCACTTATCACGAAAGAACGTGCATGTAGACACGTATCGTGTACCTTCTGCGAAGAGTGTCGTGAAGTCTAGCTACTTATTTTCTGAAGACCCCAATGACATGGTTGATAGACTGCAGGTGTTGGTTCCATTGCAAAGAAGAGGATATTTTTATGTTAGTGAAGAGATAAATTCTATTACTGATTAACTCAGCGATAGAGGCTTTATTAAATGCCATATTGTGTGTGAATTAGTTAATAATATGAATAAACACAAATAATCAAATAAAACTAATAAAAAACAAATTTTTAATTTATATCGCCTAAGAATGTATATACCAGTATGTATTTATAAATGCCTGGGAGACTTCAAGTATTTCCGTGGAACATACATGGAGTATGGCTATGTAAAATTGTTTGTTTGAGATATATTTCATTGTAAGCTGCGGGCATATAAGGGTTTTAACCATATACACATCCACGCTCAGTCTACCTGATTGCCACAATACATGTACTCACTTCCTGATGAACATTGTCTATATGTTTCTTGTCTTGTCGCTTCAAGATATCATTGCGGGTAAACACCTTGTAGAAGTTATCGCAGTCATGTATGCATTGCTGAATAAGCAATGTTTAGTTTTATGTCGTCGTGTACTAAAGATTTTAGTAACACTATTTCCACATAGCTCTTAGTTATTGCGTACACTTAATATTTTTAGAAGGATAGAGTCAACTATGCTTATAAGTGCACTTATAGTATATTTGACCCTACGTTTATTTTCGTTGTCGGAGGTGATGTCTATGTTACGAATTTGATGTCGGTAACTCGCATGGTTTGAAAATTACAGCAAATTATGCTTATAAATATGCTTAGAGCATCTTTGACCATGCGGTGATTTTCCTCTTTGCGGGTGATGTTTATGTTACGAATTTGGTAGCTGTATCTTAAACGGTTCGGAAATTACGGCCAACTATGCTTACAAGTATGAGAAAACCGAGATGGAATGATATAGCATGAGACTCGTACCTACCAAGACGCCAGTTGAAAGGAGACCGGAATGAATATGAGGAAACCAAGGTGGAATTATATAGTGTGAGACTTGTCTCTGCTAAGACGCCATGTAAAAAGATGCCCGAAGGAATATGAGAAAACCTAGGTGTAATGATAAAGCATGAGACTTGTCCCCGCTAGGGTGGCAGGTGAAAGTATGCCAGAAGGAATATGAGAAAATAAAATCGGAATGTAAGAGCATGAACAAACAAAGTAATCGAATTCGATAAGATGTGGAGAAAACCTCCTCGCTTGGAATGCAAGAGCGTGAAGTAGGGAACAAGATGTCAAGGTGTAATATATGGTAGGAAGGAATGAGATAATAATCGAATTCAGGAGCACTCGGAGAAAATCTCTCTCGCTTGGAATGTAACAGCATGAAGTAGGGAGCAAGATGACCTATGTTGGCATAGAATGAAAGAGCATGGATTTTATAGGAAACTCTTTACAACCCCTCAACCCCTCATTCCCCAAAAAGGAGTCACCCACATTGAGGGTCCATGTGCAATGTCAGCCAGAATGTGCCAGACATTTTTTTTTTAGGGAAATTCGGGAAATTCTCAGGGAAATTCCGGAAATTGTCTGGCAAATTTGGCATTTTTTTCCGGTACTGGAAGAAATGACGTCATCCAATATGACCACCACCAGTTCTGCAGTCCCCACCAGGAAGCCGGGTGTACCAGAACCGCTGTTTTCTAACTACTGTGGTTCCTTTTGCTTAAGAGTGGCGATTTGTCTACGCTCTCGGGTGTTAGTACCCTCGGACGTCCAAATATACGCCTATTTTCTATTGTGCCAGTCTTAATTTATTTGTTGGTTATTGTCTTTACTGTAGTGCAGCAGAAAGTTGGCCTCCAATCTTGCGATAGTTTATCATTTATGAATGGCGCAACATTGCTTTATCGCGTAAAGGCACGGATTGTTCCTTCTATTTCGACTTCGTGGTGACTTCTACTGCATGACACTGCATTAGCCGACCTTCCGTCGGTTCTGCGTTAGAGGGCGTTGCGTGTTACACGCAACATATAGGTGTAACAACACCTATATGTGAATAAACTGTTCTCTTTGTCAATACATTTTTTTTTGTTCAGAAAAGAGACTTTTGCTTGTTTTAATGTATTAACTCTGTATAGACGGGAAATGTATACAGCGATGTCTGTACATTGTGTAAGTCATCAAATGCAGGTGTTGTTATCTGACATATACGGATTTCTTCATAATCAGCTTCTGCAATGTGGATGTTCCAATACTGCGTGTAATGCAATATTACAAAGCACAGTCGCGCCCAGCGATAAACACATGCCAAAGCAAAGTATTATACTCTGTTCACGGTAAACTAAGCACTATTGAAAGCCCTGCTAACATCTACTTGTATGAGAACTGTGTATCATTCCGCCTATGTGAAATTAATATTACCGCGAGCCTCACCACTTTATTCATACGTCTGTCAAGTGAAAATGTGAAAATATTAGAACAGTAAACTTTGAATACATATTATCATTCTCACACTTGCATGCATCAAACAGAAAGCAACAGAAATAAATTAAGCCATTCACAAATCTTTATCTGACATCTTTATTTCAACGTTAAAACAAGAGAATTCTTTCTCTCCGTCGCGTAGTTAGTGTGTCCCTTTAAATATTTGCAAGTTATGCGTAGTGATACTTTTCAAAGGTTGATTTCAAAAGTGCTCATCTTACCGTAAATAGCCTATAGTAACAAGAAAACTTCAATTCTGTTTAACTTTCCTTAATGCTATTGCTGTTTTGTCAGCCAATAAGAAGCTTCGAACGCTGCACTACGTTGTCAAGTGGATAACTGCTTTTTCGAAATAATAAATATTGTTTACTGACTTCAATTTCCATGGAGTGACTACTCTTTGTTGACATTGTAGTGTGTTTGTATTTTGACTTCATGGCAGATCTAAATTGAAGATTGGCTTGCATATTTTCAGCGGAAATGTATGAGACCGATAATTTTGATTACAATAAAGTTAATTGGTGTGATTTATTCACTATTTTGAATAAATCATGCTACAAACTAAAGGGATGATAACTTCTCTAGTAGCAAAATTAGAAAAACAAACAAACGAACGTTGCAAGTATTATGTTAATAGTAAACACGTCGCTGTGCTTGAGGTGTGCGTGTTCTTATAATTAAACCTGTGCTTGTGAAAAGTTTACGTCAATTGTGCCGGGTGTTACGATTTTGATATTATGTTGATATTTATCCTTAACGGGTATATAAAGCCGGAACAGGTTATTGATAAGAGTTATGTATTGAAGAATATATAAAAGAGGTTTATTTAACATTAATATTGTACAATATTATTTCAATATAAATATGATTTAATATTAACTAATATACTGAAATATTAAATGTTATTAAATTAAGAATATTTAAACAGCCACGTTCTGAGTAAAGCCTAATTGGAGAGTCCCCACCTTGTTCATGATTGCGGAGGCTGATTAAGATGGCGTAAGTCGATGGCCGGACACACCCATCTTCAGTGGGCTTCTCGTTCCAATGGCTTGACGACAAAAGACACCGCCCAGGGACTGCACTGTCCTATATGGGCTGCGTTGTCCCCGTTTACTGGCCGGTGGAGGGGGTTCTGTGGTTTGNTTAACATTAATATTGTACAATATTATTTCAATATAAATATGATTTAATATTAACTAATATACTGAAATATTAAATTTTATTAAATTAAGAATATTTAAACAGCCACGTTCTGAGTAAAGCCTAATTGGAGAGTCCCCACCTTGTTCATGATTGCGGAGGCTGATTAAAATGGCGCAAGTCGACGGCCGGACACACCCATCTTCAGTGGGCTTCTCGTTCCAATGGCTTGACGACAAAAGACACCGCCCAGGGACTATACTGTCCTATATCGGCTGCGTTGTCCCCGTTTACTGGCCGGTGGAGGGGGTTCTGTGGTTTGTGATTACATAACTAATTCCAGTGATAACGGCCCGTGTCCTAGATCAATAAGTGAAGGTGTGATCAGGCAGGATGCTCAGCTAAGGGCCTGACCACAACTCGTAAGACGAGGCATAAAGATGGCCTCTACCACCGCGGTTGGCACTTACGTAAGAAGCATGTTGGTGGTACGTGGCAGGCAGCGCAAGGCAGTGTCTGTTATTGCATGTTCGCCATTTCTTTATACTATTTGAATTAAACCTCTGAAAAATCACCTCATTCACGACTGTGAAACTATTTCCTAAATATGTTATGTATTATACACGTTTTATACGTCTGTTAAAGTAAAAGTAGCTATTTATATATAAAATAAACTTTTACTTTATATTTTAAATATAAATTATAATTTTGAGTTTATAATTAACATGAATAAATAAATAACTACAGGGGTAAGATAGGTGTGTTCGTAATACCTAGTAATAAATCGTTCTTGCGCAAAATATTATTACCCACAGTGCTCACAAATGCGGTGCGTTGTCCATTTGGTGTAATTTTCTAGACTAGCTTTATTTGCATTTGGCGGAGGAATATCCTGGAACTTGAACTTTAGCACGCCTTCAGAAAAGTCAGAAGTAAGCGTGAATGAACTATAATATAATTTCTGTAATCGCCTACAATAAATCATCTCTTATTTCTTCCTGGAATTCACTAGCTAAATAATAAAAAGGGCAATGAAGCTGTGAAATATTAACAAAGATTCAGAAGCTGTTGTTTATACTATGGCGTGCAACAAATGTCGCTAAAACTTTTGAAATGGAATTTGTTGCAAGAAAATAGACGAAACCAAGATGGCGGAGACAGATCCCCTTAACACTTTAAGACGCACTTTTTTTTTTTACGTTTCCAGGTGTTGCAAACAAGAAATGTTATGATGTGTGCTGTACTGATTTGGAAAGTAAGCGTGCTGACTCGCGCAGGGGTGTCAATTTCANGGTGTTGCAAACAAGAAATGTTATGATGTGTGCTGTACTGATTTGGAAAGTAAGCGTGCTGACTCGCGCAGGGGTGTCAATTTCAAAGGGTTGGTGCTCATTAACGAAGGATCGACGGTCTGGTCCGCCTAGTAAGAGGACTCGTTCACAAAGCGGGTTTGTAGAGGTGGATAGTCCTCGGCCCCATCAAGGTGGCACGTGCGGATTCAACTCCATGCGCTACTGTTGACAGGTGAGGTGGAGCCACCCTCGGGTGGAGAACATCCACCCACTGCGATTGGAAAGGGCGTCACTCTTTCTATTGGCAGTATTCAACTACTGTCAATTCGAGCACTGACCGAGCTCAAATCTATTCATGGTTATGGACTAAGTCCTGTATGGAGGGGAGTGCACACATCTTACAGCCTAATGTGAAAACATAGCATATTTTCTCTATATGCAGACTGAAGTGGCCTTATGGTAAGCCTGAATGTAATGGGAAGTCCCGATCTGCACTCCCCTAGCACTGCTCTGAAAGTTGTCTCCTGCTAAACCTTAATGGCTCAGGCGCAGGAGGAGCAGACTGGGTTACAAACCGCGGCACTTCGGTGTCGATAAAAATGTACTGATTTATGGATATGCCGATGACGAGTTACTCCTAACACCAGCTTGGACCAGGCGGGAGCTGGAGGAAAAGACAGCAATCGCTCTTGATGCGATAAGGTCATGGGCAGTAAACTTAAAGTTGAAGTTTGCTTTTGGAAAGATGAACGCCATCATTCTGAACGTAAACCTCCAGCGAAAGCCGGTGATTCGTTTTAAAGGGCGAGTTGTGAAAAACTCGTCCAACAGATGAAGTACCTGGGCGTGATCCTGCAGATCCGTCTCGCCTTCCATGAACACATAAGCTATGCCGTGAACAAGGTGTAGTCATGTTCCACAAGCTCCGAGCCGTGGCTCCGGCAAACTGGGGTCTCGGCTACCACACGCTCAAGCTCATGTACAGGAGTGTCTTCCTGGCTGTGGTATCATATGCCTGTGGTATATGGTACCCGAAGGTGAGCAAAGTACACGTTCGACGCAAAATGATCAGCGCTCAAAGGGCAGCATTTCTGGGTGTTACGAGAGCTTATAGGACAACATCGAATGATGCCCTGCAAGTAATTGCAGGTGAGATCCCACTCGATCTGCTTATTAGGGAAAGATGTGAATTAAGCAGGAGAAAGTGGGTGGGCTCTTTCTGACCCGAGGAAGCCAGAAGAGTCAAAGAAAGAACTATGAATGACTGGCAGAATCGGTGGGATGCATCGGACAAGGGCAGGCTAACGCACGAGATTTTTCCTGATGTTCGGCTGAGGCTGCGGGCCGGGTGGCTTTCAATAGGTCACTGCGGGGCGCAGTTCTTGACGGGACACGGGAACTTCAAGCCTAAGTTGTTCTCATTCACTCTCGTGGACGTCCCGGACTGTGTGGTGTGTGGAGTGCCTGACAATTCCACTCACCTGCTCTTTGACTGCCCGAAGATTGAGGACTTAAGGTCCCCTTTCGAGGGTAGGAATGGACCTCTCACTCTAGGGAGAATGCTTTCGTCTAGGGTCCTGGCCCCTAGTGTGCTAGAATACCTGACGGCAGTAGCCAAACGAAGTGAAAGCTTTGACGTGTGGTGGCTAAACCACAGTCTGAGTAGAACACTGGACCTGGACAACTCGGATGTTTCTGAAAATCAAGATGTCTGGACACCTCTTCCCTGTAGAAGTACTGGAAAGGAGTGTGTCATAACAAGAACAACCAACACCAGAACCAACTCCAGAAGTGGAGAAGAAATTACCAATAGTGTCACAAAAACAAGTTGCACAGATGGTAGGCTCTGTCCTCCATCTCATAGATCTGGATGAACAAAAATAACCTGATAATGCAAAAGTGGAACCATCACCAGAGAAGAGAAAATGGCCGTGCTCGTGGGATCCGGTCCTCTTCGTGAGAGAGGGATTTAACAACTTGGGAAGGAATTTCAGAAAAATGCTGAGAGACCAGAAAAGAAGAGCGGTTTGCACTCTAAACAGAGAAAGAGTTGCCGAGACCCTGAAACTCCCAGAAAGAAAGCAGAATGAAAACGAAGAGAGTGATGGAAATAGAGAAAAAGAGGTTTCTATTCTGCACAACTGAGTGAGGCAAAGTGAATCGGTAGCTCCTTCTGAGATCATCAACATTCAATGGCCGTCAAACAGGAACATCATTGACGCAGCAGTGCAAACCTGGCCCATGGGAGCCAACCCCAAGGAACCTTGGGAGCTGTACGACCAAATGATTCGTGGCTCCCAACTCTCACGATTGGAGGACCCGACGACACTGATGGCAGCTATTGCCCTCCTAGTTAGATCGATGGACGGGAGAGAAAATGCGCGCTTCCCCAAAATGGAGTGTGTGGACAGACTTTTCGTCGCCCAGGCAGGTCTGCCCACGGACCCGGTGGCACTCAACTGCTTGCTGAGGGTGTGTTACTGGAGGAGGGGTGAGAAGTTTGACCTGTCATTGATCTATAAGCATGCCGTCCGCAAATACGGGAGGCTTACCTTTGACTACAATAAGTCCTTCACAGAGTACACTGTGGCCAGGTATTAGTCCTTCACCCCGGACGGCATACATGAAACTACCGGACTTATAAACACCCTGATTTGATTCCTTCCTGGGTATACTAAGTATTGGTAGGAAGGGTCTGACTGGCCAGACTGGGATCGCGACGATGCCCTGGCGTGCGTGTGCTTGGCGCGATGCTGCACATGCCCAGGGAAAATCTCCCTTTCTCTGCCACGATGATCGCACCCACTGGAGACAGGATGAACAAGAGCAGGAAAGATGAAGGAAAGAAGACGGAAGTGATCAGTGGGCAGTGGCAGAGAATCCCGACGAGGCCCTTGGCAAGTTGAGTGCGTCACTGCGTCAGCGACTCAACCCGGGTAAACTCTTCCTGCCCGTCTGGATACTGGTCATGGCTTGCTTCCTACCGACATCCATGAATGTGACGGTTCGGAAAGTCTGCAGTGTGTTATATGCTCTTTGCGCTCGGTGGGCGAGGAGGCGGGGAACAATACTGGTTTGCCGTTTGTCCCCCAAATCTAAGCCCAGTCCCTCACTCGAGCGCACTGAGCCGTGTTTGTGTTAAGGGTGTGCCGCCATGCTTAATTTCTCGTGAAAGAAGGACTCGCGCAGTGCACGTTAGGTATGCATGTATAAATTCACTAGGTTTTTCCAAATAGATTCTGTTCGGCCAGCATGGCAGATTTCAAAAATGCAAGTTCCCGGTGTTACCCTGCAATGCAAGAGAGCTGATTTAGCTTCTTATTTGTGGGAGATTAACGTACAGTAGAAATAAGCGCTCCTGGTATAACCTTTTAATATGTATCGGCCACCAGGAGGGGAGGTTTGGTGAGTAAAACGCCGGTTCCACCGGGAACTTGTACTTCATTCGTGGTTATATCCTGACCATGTTAATAGTCAGATGTTCGTAGCCTGAAGAAATGAGGACTTCATCCAACAGAGTGGGTAATCGTTCAAGGTCAAGATAAGATAGCACCCGGGCTGTGGACATCTGTTAGTCTCCGCTTTGGCACGGGGGGG
>NQII01002952.1:1603-64103 GCA_002778355.1 Clitarchus hookeri
GGGGGGGATCTGAAGGGAAGCCATGATTGAAAACGTCGCGACACCACACCGAACACAAGTCGCAGGTCGGGACGGATGTTCGTCTGTGAGAAATGTGGAATGCAGGGGCTGTGATAATACGGGGTAGCTAAGTGTAGTTCATCTACGGTTACTTCCAACTTTTCTGAAGCCCTGCTTAAGTTCTACTTACAGGATATTCCTCCGCCTCGTGCAAACAAAGTTTAATCAAGTCTAGAAAATTACACCGAAGGACAACGCGCCGAATTCGTGCGCACTCAGTTGCAATAATATTTTGCATGAGAACTATATCTTTCTAGGCGCTACAAAAACGTATGTTTGCTCACCGTATTTTTTCTTCATATTTTTATAAATGAAATATTATAATTTATAAATAAAATACAGGTTAAATTTCAATCTAACGAAAAACAAGATACGTTTATGTTAACGGAGGCATAACATTGTTGTGATGCATGGCGTATTTAGGAAAAAACTAAACACGTAATGCATAAAGTGATTTTTCAAAAGTTCTATTCGAAAAGTGTGAAGAAACCGCGAATATACTATAGTTGACATTCCGCTATTTTTTTTTTAAATAAAAGCACCGGGACACTAATTTTTTTTCCCCGGTGACCCCGCTGGTTGAGCGCACTTATTTTCTAAGTTCGTGTCCGAACAACACACCTGTGCTGGCGACGATTTGTTACCTCCTCAGTCGAAATTCATGTGAGGCACTCAATAGCAGAAGCAAGCTTGAAATACAATATGAAAGCGAGAGCGGGAATAGGAGAGGACGGAAACTCTCAAGTGAAAAAAGAAACCCACGGCCACCCTTAGTAGTTATTCAAATTCTTCAGCTTTTTTTCCGGTTGTGGCACAGTCATAAAACCCCTGTTATGATGAAAGAAGATCTCGCGCAAGGGAACAAACACGAAGGCCACGGTCCTCAGTTCTGAACGCTGAACAGGAATAATTGGGTAGCGCGAATGTTAAAAGTGGCAACCCCCTCCTACCACATACACACAAAAGGATGCTATAAACCGCTAAAAAAGGTTCTCGCACGCGTTCCTGTTTACTTTCATGCCCGCTCCCATCCAATTAGCATTATACAAAAGAACCTTAACCTCGTCTAATTAATCGCTAATTATAACATAATGGTGTGTGCTGCTCTGTAAGGAAAAGAAATTATCGGGCGCTAGTAACTACAAAAAAAAAATTGTTAACACAAACTTTCGCATTTACACGAAACTGCAGCTTGAGGAAGTACGCATGCGCTAAACCAGACTGCAAAGAAAGTTAAAATGTTTCCTATGCACCAAAATTAAAATTACACACTAAAGGAATTGCACAAATTTTGAGTGGCGTATAAAGTATATAAATAACTGTTAATCATGCGAAAAAAATGCGGCATGAGCATACATACTGTTACAAGACGCCAGAGGAACGTATCTGAGCTCGTGAGAGATGGAGGTGGTAATAAAAATAAAATAACTAAATTTGATTTTAATTTATTCACCCATCTATTATTTACAACATTAAATTATGTATCTCTACTATTACTTTTTTATTTCTCAGTGAGCGCAATATTTAATGCCTATCTCAACTCTAATTTAAGTGCTTCTCGGCATGCCTGTTTGGTTATGGTTAATTTATTCACATTCATCATTAACATATGTTTAGTCTGTCTGTTGCCATCGTTAGTAATGTTTTTAACACTCATGCATCCAGTTCAATAGTCCAGCCTGCCAGTCGCACTCTTTACTGCGCCGATGCTCGCAGTCGCAGAATTTACTCCCGCGTGTCACTTTCGTCGCCACTCGTTTCTATTATGGCCCGTCGTATATCGCTTAATGTCGCACGATCGCCCAAAACTTCCGACTCTCGTGAACTCCCGTCTCGGAGGCCCGTCGCGCTTATAACGTTTCGGCAGCTAAGATCTGGAACATTCCCCGCACCCAGAGTAGCGCCGAGAGTGGCAAGGACGAAAAAAACTAGAAAATTATTTCAGGTAAGTGCAGGGAATTCAATCTGCTGAAGGCGAGGAGCGCGCAAGCCGCAAAAGGCTTATCGCGGCGGCACGCCGCAGCTGGTATTTGTGGCGCCGGCTTTGTAAACGCCGCCAGAGAGTATCAGATTACAACTCTCCTGCACACCCTTCGCTCGCGCGATGCAAAGTAGCAACACGTAAAAATACATTGTATTTAAATTACGTCATGTACTGGATGGTCCAAAACGCATAACTGCATTTTCAAACATACATCACACAGTGGGATAGCAAGTAATAATATTAAAATGAACTTTGATATGGTCACAGATTTCCGTTCAGACTTGCTGTCGCTTCCCTTCCTGAAACAAGTGGGTTGGTGCTGATGTATTCATGAAGGAGTGTTTTATTTTAAATAACAAAGTAGTTTTCATCGAACCTAGTTTGAGCTTCCCATAGGTCGAGTCTTATTATCGGTTTCGGTCTCATCGTCCATGCTGAATCTTCCATGAATATTTTGTACACTGAAGGAATAGCCAACAAAAAAATTGTTTTTTGTATAGGGACAAAAAATGTTTAGTTGCCCCAAAAAATATTAGGTTCGGTAAATAAAACTCGAAAAGCAACCAAATTAATTTTTTTTCATCAAACGAAATACACGCTTGAATAAACAAAATCTCTGTGTTTGGACGAAAAGGAATTAGACTGTCAACAGAATGTTTTGTTTAATTAACTGTATATATTTGTTTGGCCACTCATTTGACTGCTCTCATTCGTAAAACAATTAGGATAGTAACAGTGTTTGTTAGTGAACTTATTGATGCCTAATAATGGTTTAAACACCCTAATGAAACAAGTTCAACAGGAAACTAGAAAGTAAAGCTGTAAAACTTGAAATATTTATTTGTGCACGTTTTCAAGTATTTCTAATGTATGTCTTTTAAAAAGTTACAACCTTACTCAGTAGTAACTTTAGGAGACGTTGCTCCAAACAAAATTGGTTTTATTCAACAAAACTCTTTTCTCAGTGTAACTTTCTTTTTTTCGTTTAAATAACTAGGTATTTATTATTGCAGCATGTTTGTGTTTTACAAATGCCTTCAGGGGTAGCCAACAAATTTATCTCACTATTATCTAGTAATGTCAAACGCCTAGAATTTACTTATTATATAAAAATGACGCTGCAGTAAATACGTCGTAACTACTTGATAAAAGTTTGAAATATATGTTTGTTCTACGGCGTAATACATACAACGTTGAGTCTGAAGAACACCGACAAACTCCGCTTGCATATTCCTTATTAAAAAATAATTCGCATACACACATGCGACATATGGTCGACGATGCTTCGTAAGGGTGGTACTACGCACCTTCGAAGGTGGAGCTGAAACTCACGTTTATTGTAAATATCACAGGAACCATTTGAAACGGAACAATGGAATCCAGAATAACGACGCTGAAACCTGTGCGTTGAAGTTGATGGTGGGCACTATGAACAACTCCTTTAAGGTATAATACGTTAAGTGAGTTGCGTGTTGCTTGTCTGCCAGGTGCAGTAAAGCAATGGTTCCGACCTTTCAGAATGAATTCCTCGCATGCAATGGGGTTTAGAGTGATAACGCACGACAACCTTTTTCGTTAATTTTAACGTGCTCATTCATAATCCGTTATTGGAAAACCAAGCAAGCTTCGGCAACACAGACATTTATTTATACAATAGGGTGAGTAAAGAGCGAAGAGATTTGGGCGGCTCTTAACAGCAAGGTCTTGAAAGCCGATGAGGGTGATTGAGGTGAATATGGAGCAGCGCCGGAATGAAAAAGGGGGGCGGGGCGGCGGGAGATCCCCGAGAAAACCCGCAGACCAGCGGCATGGTCCCGCACTATTCCCACTTGCGAAAATCCGGGAGTGACCTGACTTGGAACGATAAAATCCAGGATAATGTGTAGTTGAACGAATATCTGCAACACCTGCAAAACGAGTCACTGCCATAAAATTATTGTATAGAGAAAGTATGGATTACAACTCTACTGCAAGACAGGGGGCTGCACCCCGACTTCCGGTACGGGCGGTGACGCTGAATGAAGACGACGAAGACGGCACGAAGAAGACACTGAAGGAGCTTCAGGTGGCTTCAAGGGACATCGCTTTCAGGGTATGTGCTACAGAGCTTCGCCACCTCCAACCCAAACGGCGGGAGTGTTGGCATGTGTGTAGCTGGGGCACATGAGAGCAATGAGGTGAAGAAAAACATTGGTTTCGATGAGCGCATGCAAGCACTTGCATGAAGAGATTTGTTAGCTTCGTGCATATTCCCAACAGCTGAGACACCACATCGACGAGCTGATGCTGCAAGCTGCACACCTCACGAAGTTGTTGGAGAATGCCCACTATGACCTTCGGGTTCTGTCAGGATGCCATGTGCACGCTGTGCCGCATAGCGGTGAAAAGACCCCATGGAATGGAGCGAGAGATAGGATGGTCACTCTCAGCTATGGCTCTGAGGACGGCAGTCTCAGGGAGGATGTGTCTTAGGAGACAAATAACCAGCTACCGTGACCTCGAGAAAAAGGGGGAGGGGGTGAGGCAGTCGATAGGAGCGCTACCAGTACTTCTGCGTATGTCAAGACGAGGATCCAGCCACGACCTGCAGCATCCACAACAAGTGCCAGCCAGCACTTTTCAGATTGGTAGACATGGTCTGAAGGGTAAATGCAAGGGGAACTTCTGTAGTTGCTGAAGGGATTGGTTCTTCTGAAAAGTACAAACGACTATTTTACAGCGCCAGGATGAAGACGCGGTATGATAGGATAAAGTCGGGAGAGGTATTTCAAGGAGGACAATTGGCGTGGCTGTACAACCCACAGAGGCGAAAAGGGTACCTCCCGAAAGCACGGAAAAATTGGGAAGGCACCTACAGGATTTTGAATATGATCAATGACGTAGTCATTCGGATTTGTCGTCAAAACTCTCGGGCGAAGGCGAAGGTTGCCTACATCGACCGACTGGCACTCTACGAAGGTCCTGAAGTTGCGGAGTCTGTTCGCCCAGAGGGAGTAGGGGGGTAGTGCTGCTTTAATATAACTTATATGGCATAAGGGCAATTTCAAAAACTCAAAATAATTGCAGACTAAACTACCAGAAAATATATTAAAATTCATAAAACGAATGAGCGGGAAACCCCATCTATGGGCGAGACTTTGTATACCTATCAAAAGCAAGACACTAAAAATAATTAGTCACAATAATAACAATGGCGTGTGGGGAGTGCATCCAGGGCAAGGCAACACCCTCCGAGTGACGGTCTTTCCAGCTGGGACCCGTAGGTGACCGTCATCCCCGGGCATGACATGAAGTGAAACCCTAGAATAAAGCGGCGCTGGAATGCAAGGGCGGGGGAAACGGGAGTACCCCGAGAAAATCTGCCGGCAAGCGGCATCGTCCAGCACGATTCCCACATGCGAAAATCCGGGATCGAATCCGGATTGCCGTGGTGGGAGGCGAGCGCCCTGGCCACTACGCCACCGCTGCCCCCAATAAGTCACAAAATATATAACACGCAATGAAAATAATTAGTCACGCTTATCACAAGCAAAACAATATTTAAACTATGTTCTTTAAACCCTGCTGTAAACTTACACTTATATTTATGGGCAGAACATTTTGACTGCTCTTAAAGAATCGGCCAAGTTGCAGGTCAACTTTGGCCGCCATCGAGACTATCTTATTTTTTGCTCATGGTGCTGTACTGAGGGCCCAATCTCCTGGCACGACACGAAGGGCTACGAGAAGCGGGTCGGCTCGCAGATGGTTCGGAGACCACTCCAATCATGGAAGTCGCGTCTCTTGCAGCCTGCTCGTAACCGGGCGAAAGCGCGGACTTGTGAAACTTAAACTTTTCGTCAAACCCTGCGATCGCGTGGGACTCGCAGATGCGTTGCAATCTCGATGAAAGCTTCTGCACGCGCCCAAAAAATACCTTTTCGGGAGGAGTGAGCTTCCAAGACGGAGTAGGGTTTTGTGACGTTGGAGTAGAGCGAAATCCGCGGAAAGAAAGGGCGAGAGTCTTCGTGGAGGTTTCAAATGAAGGTGGGCCGCCTGGGTAGGCCTCCGGACGGCGTGCAGAGCTCCAGCAGAAAACGTTTTATTAAAAATAAAAAAAAACCGCCCAACGTGTCTGAGTGAGGTCTACTTACGGAATATCATTTAAGAAACGTTGCGTCCCTGTATACGTTTCTCAGTTCCTCGATTTCTCTCTAAAGCATGTTCTTGTGATAGTGGAAACGGCTCAAACGGATGTTTTCACGGCCATTTTTAGGCATTGAGATACCCGGTACAAAACATAACAAAAAAAAAAAGGAATAGGGACGTGCATAAAACTTTAATTTTTATTATTGCGTCATAAAATGGTAGGATCTCCGATGAAAGTCTCATAGAGGCGCGTTATCGACGGCAAGGCTGCATGCCAGTTCAGTGCTTTGCGCGTAGAGGCGATGAGAGAGTTGATGCGCCTGTCTCGGTCGCCCCTAGCGCTCCCACGCTTTTAGGCCTCGGAAGTGCAGAATTTCTTCAAACTTTCGGTCACCTTAAGAGACCTCCCTAGTTGTCATATAGGTCTCGCTATAAGCAGTTTTTTTTCTATTCGCATGCTAAAAAAAAACTAAGGAATTTTGAAATGTAAATCTCTTTTCCGGACAGAAATGAAAGTCGATATTTTCTTGCCCGTTCGTAGGTTTGGTTATTGAAACATAAATATGGTCGTTGAAATGTGTCAAAGTCGGCAAAACTCGCTGTAAGTAGACTTGTGTATACGATATTTATTCTTCTATAAAACAGNCTCGCTGTAAGTAGACTTGTGTATACGATATTTATTCTTCTATAAAACAGTGTTTTAAGCTATAGCGACAACGCTATATCTTTTCTGAACACATTTCTGTACTAAAAAATCATATAGTCATCGCTTGAAGTTCTGAGGGGACAGAACACACGCTAAACTTATTTATGCTATTTTCAATCACCTTCACAATTCGTCCTTATTGCCGGATGTGACCTTGAGGCATTTAATATTGCTTACTAGGGATTCCCATTAAGGCCTTCGCCTACCTAAATATACCTTTTTTTTTCTCGGAAGTAAGAGAGCGATAAGGGCTACACTGCCCCGCTCATCAAGTGCTTAACGGCCACTATGTGCANCAAACCCTGCGATCGCGTGGGACTCGCAGATGCGTTGCAATCTCGATGAAAGCTTCTGCACGCGCCCAAAAAATAGCTTTTCGGGGAGGAGTGAGCTTCCGAGACGGAGCGGGGTTTTGTGACGTCGGAGTGGAGCGAAATCCGCGGAGAGAAAGGGCGAGAGTCTTCGTGGAGGTTTCAAATGAAGGTGCGCCGCCTGGGTAGGCCTCCGGACGGCGTGCAGAGCTCCAGCAGAAAACGTTTTATTAAAAAAAAAAAAAAAACCGCCCAACGTGTCTGAGTGAGGTCTACTTACGGAATATCATTTAAGAAACGTTGCGTCCCTGTATACGTTTCTCAGTTCCTCGATTTCTCTCTAAAGCATGTTCTTGTGATAGTGGAAACGGCTCAAACGGATGTTTTCACGGCCATTTTTAGGCATTGAGATACCCGGTACAAAACATAACAAAAAAAAAAAGGAATAGGGACGTGCATAAAACTTTAATTTTTATTATTGCGTCATAAAATGGTAGGATCTCCGATGAAAGTCTCATAGAGGCGCGTTATCGACGGCAAGGCTGCATGCCAGTTCAGTGCTTTGCGCGTAGAGGCGATGAGAGAGTTGATGCGCCTCTCTCGGTCGCCCCTAGCGCTCCCACGCTTTTAGGCCTCAGACGTGCAAAATTTCTTCAAACATTCGGTCACCTTAAGATACCTCCCTAGTTGTCATATAGGTCTCGGCTATAAGCAGTTTTTTTTCTATTCACATGTTAAAAAAAAACTAAGGAATTTTGAAATGTAAATCTCTTTTCCGGACAGAAATGAAAATCGATATTTTCTTGCCCGTTCGTAGGTTTGGTTATTGAAACATAAATATGGTCGTTGAAATGTGTCAAAGTCGGCAAAAATCGCTCTAAGTAGACTTGTGTATACGATATTTATTCTTCTATAAAACAGTGTTTTAAACTATAGCGACAACGCTATATCTTTTCTGAACAAATTTCTGTACTAAAAAATCATATAGTCATCGCTTGAAGTTCTGAGGGAACAGAACACACGCTAAACTTATTTATGCTATTTTCAATCACCTTCACAATTCGTCCTTATTGCCGGATGTGATCTTGAGGCATTTAATATTGCTTACTAGGGATTCCCATTAAGGCCTTCGCCTACCTAAATATACTTTTTTTCTCGGAAGTAAGAGAGCGATAAGGGCTACACTGCCCCGCTCATCAAGTGCTTAACGGCCACTATGTGCAAGAAACTAAAATCTCGTGCAGTGTTCTCGTCGCGTTGCGTGCGTTCTCAAGGCTTCAAGTTGTGAAATATCGTTTGATTAATGGGAAATCTGTAGCAAAGTTCAATACATGCTCGTGTCCGGATAGTATATTTGGAAGACACAGCTGCCTGATTAAAAAACTTTTTAACTGTGATGTAGGACTCCGTAATAACATTTATTGCATGCGTGATATCTTGAAACTGCCATTACACCTTCGTCAGGGGTACGTTTAATTTTCGTAGGTAAACGCATTGGGGTCACTTTTAATGGTTTGGTTAAAGAAACCCGTATTTAAAACATGGTGCCACGTATTTCAAGCGCCAGTAGGCTACCTGCTTAAATAATGCTTGTAAACAATGACGTTGTTGAAGGGCAATAAAGCCACACAACTTCACCAGCCTCGGGGGTTGTGTTGTGTCGGGTCAACTGTTCGTTAGCTGGAGGTGCCTGCACTGGTTGAGCGTATCTCAGCCCTTCGCTGTCGGGCCCCTCGCGCAGATATTTCTCGTAAACTAAACATGAGGTAGACCAATACTGCGTGTTCTGCGCATGTAGCCAACACTGACCTACCCCACACCTACACAACTGTTTAAGTCACTTATTCAACTGCGACGAACGTGTTGGTTTATATCTTAATTTTCGAAAGACAAGCGCTTTTGTGGCGAATAAAATACTTTTACCAATTTGAATTAATCAAACTGCGTTACAAATTGGTTAGAGGAAGTGCACAAGCGACTAAAAAACACGTTGTTTACTAAATACTCTTCGAACCTCAAATTCATATTCACGGCGTTTATGATTGTCGTATTGGCAGAAAAGCAGTTCAGTGCTGGGACACGCAAACTGGTTTTGCGCAGCTAACGTATTCACTCTACGGTTATACACCTTCTAGAGATCTGGTGCAGGTGAATGGCTTCCTGGGCGTGTGATAGCGTGGTGTATTGTAAACAGTGATATTTCCTAATAGGTGATATTTGGGGGGAAGAGGGTGGAGCTCGAAATAGTTGTAACTTAAAAACTATAAAATATTATTAAAATAAATACTATATGTATGACGCTCTGACGTGCATCGGGAACAACAGACACACATATATATATATTTGTGTTGTTCCCGATGGCTATATACAAACAAGTATTTTGTTGACTGGAAGAAACCTTTCTCTCAGCATGGGTTCGTTTCCCGGTGGGGGTCAAACTTGGATCTCCGCAAGTGTGAAACGTGGCGGACGTTGAATTGTGGGTATTCTTTGGGTGCGTCTTTTCCCCGCTCCGACTGTGANTCCGCAAGTGTGAAACGTGGCGGACGTTGAATTGTGGGTATTCTTTGGGTGCGTCTTTTCCCCGCTCCGACTGTGAGCATTATTCCACGTCAAACTTAAAGGATGGTGGGCTAGCATGTGTCCTACTCTGAGCCAATTTCTCGGTGGGCATTTCACCTACTCATATGGTGCATCCATCTATACACGGCGTTTCTGGTAAATGAAGTAGTTTATGTCAGAGTCTCTTGTAATAGGAATGAAAACCTGAATAATAACGTGAGAGCTGTATACCTCATTATACTGTTATACTTTTTAAAATAGCGACAGTTATGTGATTGGTAGCAAGTACGATGTAAGTATTGTTGATATAGATAGCAATACCAACAAAACGGTTTGTTGTATTCCTGTCTGCGATTGTATTTGCTTTTGGGCATATGGTTGCTGCAACAAAACTCTTCTTTCTTACTACAAAACAGGTAATACCTCCAACAATATTTGCATTGTTCCCACGACAATCAGGATTCCAATAGCAACAGAGCATTTTGTTGCTGCTACCCTCAAACTCAATTACAAAATTGTTCAGTACGACGTTCGTTTGTCGTTGCACAAACGGGTATTTTTTATGAGCTCATGCAAATCCTTCTGTTTTTTAGAGACATGCTGTAAAAGACTAGCAGTAGGATAAAAATGATAACTAAACGAAATAAAACCATGGAAAAATAACGGTGGAAGTGGTTATGGACTCCTAACGTGAAATGACTAATTGACTAATTCAGCGGTTACCGATCTGTGCTCCGCGGTGTGCCATAGGACCCCGCGCGCACTTCCCNGGGGGGGGGGGCGCCCCCGCAGTCACTCCAGGAAATAATAAATAAACTTTGGTTCAAAGTGAATATTAATAAACAGCTCAAGATAAAGTTATTGGTGACTTTAAATGGCCACAGAATGTGTTGAGCGTAATTGTGTATTATGTAGAACCAAGACATTCGCCTGCAATTATCATCAATCGAACCTGAAATCAGAAAACTGTGCAAAAAAATGCAACCACAGGTGTCTCATTAAGATTAAACGTTTATACATGTTATTTTGTACTAACTTTATTGTTGTCCTCACCAACACGTACAATCTATTTATATTGCAAGAACATTGAAATAACCTTTATGTATGGCCAAGTTCTGACGATATCATGTGGTAATTGAGAACAAATTAAGTATTATGGTAAATTTATAAGTTTTATTTGAATACAAATTTTTTGTATGGACACTGCACAATTGCTTAGTTTTAGGTTTGGGTACCACTTTATTTTACGTTCCCTTATTACGTACCCCCTCTTTACCCTCTCTCTAACATTTCTAGACAACATTTACTTATTAGACATAAGGTAGGGTGGTAGGCCTAAGTAAGGGGCCCCGCCATATAAGTGGATTCCAAAAAGGGCCCCACGGGTCAAAAAGGTTGGGAACCGCTGGACTAATTGATCAGGCGATATTCTATAATGCAGTGCACTTGTGAATGGAGGGACCACGTTGGCACAGTGGCTATAACGCTTGCATCCTACTGAGGCAAAAAGGGTTCGATTCCCGACGGGGTCGCTCCCGGATTTTCACACGTGGGAATCGTGCCGGACGATGCCGCTGGTCGGCGGGGTTTCTCGGGGATTCATTTCAAAATATTTTGCCAGATAAACAAATTCAAATGGTGATAAAAGTTTATATTGTTTAAACATGAGCAGACGAAACAGTTTTTCCGTAAGTAAAATCTGTCCTAACATAAAATAATTTGCTGACTCAAATTTTCATGTTGATTGGCTTAATGAAAATAATATTTCGATGGGCCAAACGAAATGTTTTTCTCATTGTTCACTAAACGGCATTTAAAAGAAGACGTGGATAGTCACTGTAGATTTAAACACTTTTGAATATAAAACTTTAGAAACAATTTTTCTGCCCATAAGATCAATTATTTTAGTATAAAACTGATTACAGTGATATGAGTACAATTTCGCAAGAATCACGAAAAAAAAAGTTTATTGTTATAACATTTTATTAAAATTACAGTGTTCAAATGAACAAACGGTGATATTGTTTTTATTGACTTATGATTTTATATATTTTTAGGCAGTAACTAGCATAATTCTGAAATTTGCGTGATTCTAAAAATGTTGTGTTTTCAGTTGATATGCGAATGGACATGCCTACTGTATTATGCAAATGACACTGATAATTTGTACGTGTTAGGGAAGAAAATACGATAGGCAAAATAACAAAACGAAAGTTGGCTCTCATAAATGCTCAGCTTTATCGCGTTTGTTTTTAAAATGGTAATTTTGTTATTTGGCGGAAGTAATATGGGCCAGTCAAATGCGCCGTTACCTTCCGAATTATTGATGGTATACGAATGCATCGTCCACGCTATGGATGCATGTTAATATAGACTTCGTGTTCGTTTCGACAGCAGCGTGTTGCGATGGACGCGAAGCTTGCTGGAAATAAATACTGCGCAAACAAAACAAGTTCCTTGCTGACGTGCATGTCCGAAGCTTGCTTGCAATCTGTCTGCTTCACGTCTGTATGACACATATGTAAACGTGACCTACATATTACGCTTTTTCTCCCTGCAGACGTGCTCTTGCGAGGTTTGTTCAGCAGCGATCAGAGTTGCGAGCAATTTAAACTTGTCAGAGTGTGTTCCGAAACTAATAAATTGCAGTCGGACGAAAACGGGTTCCAGCAAAACATGGCGTGGTCTGACGGGAAGTAGAACATCCCACACAAAAATTACCCGCTCCTAAATCTACAGTTTAATTAGATACCTGGCACAGCTATCAAAAAAATATTACTCGTGTATGCGTGGCAACTATTTTGTCACCATTTGTGCAGGAAATCGGTTTTGGTGAAATGTAACGTTTTCATATTTCGTCTCTTCACTCTGTTACCTAGGGTTCGATTCCCGGCACGTGGGACGATGCCGCTGGGCGATGGGTTTTCTCGGGGATCTCCCATCCCCCCCACAATTTCGGCTCTGCTCCATTATCACATCATGGCAGTGGCAATCTGCCGGGGCTGGTATGCAATCACATTAACTAGGTTACAGGAAGTGCAATGAAATGACACCTTATTTACACATTTCGGCTGAAGGCACGGGGACAGTGTGAGTGTTCAAACTGACTGCCGCCGTCGGCCACACATGCGGTGCAGCGCTGAAGCATGTTGAGACGCTTACGTGCAAAGGTTTCCGGCGTAATGAGCTCATACCTCGTGTCAAGTGGTGTGGCATACACTATCGATATGATGTGGCCCCACAGCCAGAAGTCATGTGGTGTGATGTCAGGTGAACGTGGTGGCCATGCTGTGGGGTCTCCCCTACCTATCCACCGTTTCGGGAAATGCATGCCGAGGTTCTGACGAACTACAATGGAGAAATGAGGTGGGATATCGTCCTGCTGAAACCACATCGCCTCACGAGCATCTAAAGTAACCTCCTCGGTGACACATCCTACAGGAACTGTAGATACGTAGCACCTTTGAGACTGCGACCGTGCGGTACTGAGCGGTGTTATCAGGCACGCAGATCTCCCCACAGACTGGTTACAATGTCGCGTACACAAGGTTGCATACCCGCCCCTGCACATTGCCACTGCCATTAGCAGGTTAACTATGGACGTTAGACTAGTGGTTCCTTGATGAAGTATGCTCCATTTGTACTTATATACCCCATCCTTGTGTTTATTATCATTTGTTCGTGAACATATGGTATAAGGGCTACACTGGCACGCGCACCAAGTGCGCCACCGCCTTTATGCGCAAGGCTTTGAACTGGAGTGCATTGTTCTCGTAGTGCTGCGTGTACCCATGGTACCTTCAGTGGCGATCCTGTCATTTGATAAGTGGAAATTATTTAGCAATGGTCCGGTGCATATTCCTCGAGTACTTTGTGTGTGTGTGTGTGTGTGTGTGTGTATAACGCGTATATTGTGGGATACAGCGCTTTGAAGAAAAAAAAGTTGGAGTACTGTGAAATTGTGTTACTAATGCGCGTGACGTCATGGAAGTAACCTACAAGCATAGTCTGAAGTGTGCGTTCTGTCAGTCAGTAGATTAGCACATTAGACGTACGTCTAATAGTTTCGTAAAAAAAATATATGCTTATCTAACACTCTGCAACGCAGTTTGAGCGCAAAGCGGGCGGGCCCCTAAAGAGGTAGGAGAGAAAAGTAAAAAAATACGGCTTTAGTTACACATGTAGGCTTTCGTCCTGTGTAACAAAGTCCCATTGTTACTGATTTAATTTGTATAGGAAAGCGTGGTAACGGGAGCACTGCACGCAGAGTTCAGCGACTTGCGCGTAAGGGCGATAGTGTACTTGGCGCGCATGTTATTGCCACCCGTATCGTTGTTCCTCAGAAAAAAAAAAAGACATCGCGCCCATATTCCCGCGCCCATTTGCTTTGAAGGAAACGTGACAGTTTTCCTTTTAATGTGACAAGAACATTGCTAGAAAGACCAGCCCTAATTTAGCTAGCCGCGTTGCAGTACAGCACTTCACAGATATGATCCAGACATGTCGTATATTGAACAAGCACGCCAGTTTTCTCAGGAAATGAAGGATGCGAGTAAAGCTGATGAAGTACTACTTTAATAAGTNTGCGCGTAAGGGCGATAGTGTACTTGGCGCGCATGTTATTGCCACCCGTATCGTTGTTCCTCAGAAAAAAAAAAAAAAGACATCGCGCCCATATTCCCGCGCCCATTTGCTTTGAAGGAAACGTGAGAGTTTTCCTTTTAATGTGACAAGAACATTGCTAGAAAGACCAGCCCTAATTTAGCTAGCCGCGTTGCAGTACAGCACTTCACAGATATGATCCAGACATGTCGCATATTGAACAAGCACGCCAGTTTTCTCAGGAAATGAAGGATGCGAGTAAAGCTGATGAAGTACTACTTTAATAAGTNATATTGAACAAGCACGCCAGTTTTCTCAGGAAATGAAGGATGCGAGTAAAGCTGATGAAGTACTACTTTAATAAGTTGCCTTAAAATAAATCACAGGAACTTGTCACCCGTAATTTTTCTCACAAACATAGCGAATAATAATTCAGCAACCCTCTCCCACTCCCCTCATCTTGAGGGCAGCGAAGTGGCGTTAGGAGTGAAAATGAAACCCACCGGAAGAAACGAGAAGAAAAAAAAAGAATCCCTTGAAATTTTATTTATGTAACTTTCTGTTTCAGGGCCGGAACAGCTGTGGTGGAATGCGGTAAAGGCGAGGGGTGGGGGGGGGTGCAGGAAAAATAAAGTGGTATGGTTCTGAAAGGTGGTTGGTAGAAGGGGGTAAACCAAGCAGAAAACAGGAACGGGGCTGAAATTGGCCAACGTCCAAAGGAGGTGAAACCGGAGCCTTGTTTGTTCTCTCTCTCTCTGTCTCTCTCTGTCTCTCTTTCTTTATCTCTCTCTCTCATTTTCTCTCTTCATCTCGAAATGACATGCAGGATTTCAAACGGCGAAAGGTTTGGAAAAGAGGGGTGAGGGACTGTTTGCTGTGTCTTGTATCAACTAATTGTTGGCCAGCGCAAGCGCAGAAGAACTCACCCCCAAACCTGCCTCCATGACCGCTACCCTCACCAACCCTTCCCCATTCGGCGAAGTAAACAAGGCGGACAATGAGGTACTGGCTGAAGGGGGCGCGTGGAAGGGTAAGGTGGGTGAAGAGAGCTGTTGCTTCATTGTGCGTGTGCACAAGCAAGGGACTGCATGCAGTCGGCGCCGAATTTTGCGTGTCCGAGATCCATAGTCCATTCACGGTTACTTCCAACTTTTCCGAAGCTCTGCTAAAGTTCTACTTTCAGGATATTCCTCCGCCTCATGCAAACAACGCTTATACGAGTCTTAAAAAAATTACTCCAAAGGTAGAACGCACTGCATTCGTGCGCACTCAGTGTAATAACATTTTGCAAGGAACTATTTATTACTAGGGATTACCGACACACCTATTTTCTAACTGTTTTAATTCATATAAATTATATATAATTTTATGTAGATAAAATACAAATAAAATTCCAGTTTTACCAAAAATACGGCACTTCAATGTTAACACACGTNTACAAATTAAATTCCAGTTTTACCAAAAATACGGTACTTTAATATTAACACACCTATAAAACTGTTTTTATCTATAACTAGATTAGGAAACAGCCACACCCCGTCTTGCATGGTGTCATTTTTCATAGGTTTGATACAAAACATGTGAATAAACCGTGAATAGATATGAAAACGCGGGGCGTTAAAGAGGATCAGTCCCCACCACCTTGGTTTTACGCAATTATCGCCGTTACTTGCATCAAAGATTTTACATTTCATTTTGGGCGTTGACAAAGCCTAGGGAATTGTTTTGCACATGTTCTAAAACATGTACTGCTAGACTATTGTTCTCAGGATCATTTCTGCAACAACCTGCAAGGAAAATTTACTTATTTATCGCCGGTAACCACTAGTAAAAAAATTAATAAAGTTAGTAGAGATGCAATAGTTTGATAAAACTTTAGATACTTTTATTTATGCTATGCCATGCAAAAATTTTGATAAACATTCTTAAATGGAACATATGGTGAAAATAGTGAAAATTCCCCTTAAGGGTGGTTCAGTCACGTGAATCACATTTCTTGTGGTCTCTTCACGCAAAGACGCTGTATTGGTATGATGTCCTCGCCTGCATTAGAACCGCCCAATTTGAAGTTTCAGGTGTTGCAACAAGAAATATTATGATTCGTACTGTACTTAAACACGACTCTTGTTTCGGGGCCACGGTGGTTGAGCGGTTAGCCTGCTCGCCTCCCACCAAGGATGAACTGGGTTCAATCGTGTTTGTTACTGTGCTGACACGGAAAATAATATAACTGACCGTACCAGAAATTGTATTCACCTTTGTTTTGGTGAAATATAGATTAAAAGTCAGATATCATGATGCATTAATGATTCAAGGAAGGCTCAGAAATTGTAAACTAGTAAAATAGGGAAAAAGGGGGGGGGGNATTAATTCCTACTACGTTGCAATGTGTAGGGAGTCGGTCGAGGTGGAGATATTTAAAATAGCGCAAATTTATTGCACGTATTCTATCATTGAGCGCAATATTTAATGTATACATCAACTGTAATTAACGTCTTTCTCAATGTCTCTGTTTGGCTATACTCAATTAACTCACACTCATCATTAACACATGTTCAGTCTGTCTGTTGCCATCATTTGAAATGTCTTTCACTTACACATCCNTTAACTCACACTCATCATTAACACATGTTCAGTCTGTCTGTTGCCATCATTTGAAATGTCTTTCACTTACACATCCAGTCAAACAGTCCAGCCTGCCAGCCGCACTCTTCACTGCACCGATGCTCGCAGTCGCAGAGTTTCCTCCCGCTGATCACTTCCGCCATCACCCCGTTGCTCTTCTGGCTCGTCGTCTATCGCTCAATGTCGCACAATCGCCCAGACTCCTGACCCTCATAAACTCTCTGGCCCGGAGTCCCTTTGCGCTTAAATAATCTGAGTCGCCAAGATCTGGAACGTTCCCTGCAACCCCCCCTCCCCCCTCAGTCACACTGAGATAAACTAGGAACCATAACATTCCTTCAGATAACTGTAGACTTTATATTCTCTAAAAGTCAGGAGCACGCGAGATGCATAGGCTTATCGCGGTGGCACGCGGCGGCCGGCCTTTGTAAACGTCGCCGCCTTGTCTGCTCTTCTCTACCGCTCGCTCGCGCGGGACAGGTAAAGGGAAAACAACGAGCTGAGGTTACTGTGGCTTAGCGCTCCGACGCTAATCACTCGGTTGCGTATTTCGTTCGTTATTTAATTTTTTTTTAAATAACCTAAACTCTTCTACTTACAAATCTCTAATTGCACCAACAAAATCCTACAATTTAGGGCAACCAAATGTAAACAGGCAAACAATTTTGTTTGAACAACAAAAAAAAAATAAAATAATTTCCCTTATACAAACAATAAATTTGGTTGTGCCAAACAAACTTTGATTTATTCAACATGACCTTTTTTCGGATTGTAGTTTGACGTTTGCCATTGGGAATCTGGTCATTCGACACGTCCTGCAAGACTCAGAACCAACAGTGGACACTCAGTATTTGGCATCTTCGTTCCGTGTGGCCGGGTTGAAATAGAGAATGAGTTCGGCCTGTGACGGCAGCCAATGAACGACTTCTGCTCGCGAATGTAGAGGATTCTGGAGTGTTGCTTGGTGCAATCTTCAATCGTGAAATGGTAGGGTCTTTATAAATGAAACATAAATTTTCATCGTTTTGATAAATATTCCTTTGTTATTGTTCGTTATCGCAAACACTGAACTGTAGACTTCATGTTTATAAGGATACGAACCAGTCATAACATATAACTGTATCTCGGTTTTCGAATCTGTTACCCACAGAGAAGATCATCGACCTCTGAGAATCACAGAGTACAATTTGACAGTAAATATCAGGTACAACGAATATATTATCGTGTACACTGAAATAAAATGTTTTAAGAGAAAAACAAATTGCTGTCTTGTATTATTTTGAAAGTACTATAAATTATATTGGCTAAATAACAGTTTTTTTTGAAATCTCGCCAATTACCAAAGTAAATAAATAGTATTTATAATCCGTTCACTGTTAATTGAGCAGTTTTGGAGCAAACTTGTGAAAAATGTCATTGCTCCTATCTGCATATATTTTAACGGGCACACTGAGTGACAAGGTTTTAATGACGGAGAGAAAGTTGTTCCATGTTTTAAAGTTATTTTGTAAATACTGAAATAATTTTTTTTATTTCTGTTCTTAGTGCATATAAATGTAAGACTTGGTAAATTTGTAAAATATTTACTTTTATAATCATNTTTTTTTTATTTCTGTTCTTAGTGCATATAAATGTAAGACTTGGTAAATTTGTAAAATATTTACTTTTATAATCATTTCACTGTTTCACTTGAACGACGCATGAATAAAGTGATCAGACCTACATCAGCGTTAATATTTCATATGTTGTAAGAATACATACTATCAATACAAGTAGATCTCAAGGGACGGCTTTCAAAATTGCTCCTTTTTGCAGTGAACAGCGTATGAATGTGTGTTAACGTGTGTATCACAATTAAAAATCGATATTTCAGTATTTTGAAATATCGTCATTACAAACACCAGTATTTCTGTAGGCAGATACTTTTAATAAATCCGTCTTTATCGGCATTTTTGTCACTATTATCGTGATCATACGAGAACACATCAAAATCACCCCATAACTAATTTCTATGAACACCTTTTTTATACTACTGACACAGAAATGGTTGTGATATAGTTATTACATTAGCCGACCTCCTTCGANTCTATGAACACCTTTTTTATACTACTGACACAGAAATGGTTGTGATATAGTTATTACATTAGCCGACCTCCTTCGGGACGAAATCTTGCAAAGTGGTTAGAATGCCTGGTAAAACCTTCGATGCACTTCTTGTGAGCGAGTTACGTACGTTTAATGTTTAAGAGAACCCCATGCCACTGTAATAATTTGAAGAAAAAAGTNACTTCTTGTGAGCGAGTTACGTACGTTTAATGTTTAAGAGAACCCCATGCCACTGTAATAATTTGAAGAAAAAAGTAGGAATGCTAAAATCGAACAAAAATTTATTACGTTTTCTTTCATGAATGCTTTTCAGGGATAAGCGTTTCCTATACGTATTTCATAAATATCACTTTATCGTTCCGAAGAGTCGCGTGTATTTTTCCGCTTTAGCGACGGCGAGTAGCAGACCTTAATATCTTAGGATACATCGTATTAGGTAGCTTCTTTCACGTCTGATACCTTTCATGCATTATTACTCCGCCAGCCTTCTCAGAGCTTCAAAATGCTCGAATTCATCCTTCCAGAAAATCCACAAAGTCTTCTTCAGANTTACTCCGCCAGCCTTCTCAGAGCTTCAAAATGCTCGAATTCATCCTTCCAGAAAATCCACAAAGTCTTCTTCAGAACCGATGTTTCTAAAACTCTTCTTCGTGTTTCCTTTATTCCCCCGTTGCATTGTCCGCCTCTCGCTGGCGTGCAGGTACATGTATGCTCCAGACATCAGCTTTCAGCTGTCTTCTTTTCGTATACTGCGCGTTCTCTTATTGGTGCGCGCAGTTTCGATACCACATGCTACTTCTTTTTTTGACCTGTCGCGTCCCGTTTCTTGTTTCCACAGTACGCACGTCATCTCCCGCAGTCGTCCTTCCTAAATAAATAAATACCTCGATCTATTTTCAAACACGACTCCCTTGTTATCTGCAGATTTTTCGCCATAAAGTCACCATTGTTTATTTCTTATTACAAGGGTCCGCGGTGGCTGAGAGGTTAGACTGCTCACCTCCCACCAAGGCGGACCGGGTTCAATCCCCGGTCTGTTCACTCCGGATGTTTGCAAGTGGGAGTCGTGCTGAACGATGCCGCTTGTCGACGAGTTTTCTCGGGGATCTCCCGTTTCCCCCCGTCCTTTCATTCCGGCGCTGCTCCATACTCACCTCACTTCACCCTCATCGGCTCTCAAGATCTCGCTGTTAAGAGCCGCCCAAATATCTTCACTCACTCTTGTTACAACTCATAAAATTTTCTCCTAGTTGCTATCGTGTTTATCATAAATTTCGACATACATAACGACAATAATAATTAAATAAAAAGAAAAATATGAAAATAAATATTTTTAAGTTAAAAAACTCAAATTATTATTTAAGGTGAAAAAAAATTCTGACATTCAGAATTCGGTAAAATTTTCAGAAGTCGTAACAATTTTAACGCAAGATTAACAATGAATACACATTGAGGTATGATTTCCCAGGAAGTTTTTCTTAAGTTACATTAAGAGATATTATATATATATATTTTTTTTTCCCCTTTCTACTATATGGCTCTAAAAATACTATTTCACTGTCAGTTGTTTTTTGCTAAGAAACCAAGTTAATAAAATTGGCTGCCATAAGTTTGTCTACTACAAATTAGTGTAGAATGTGACGTGTACCGTGCTATTTTACAAATTAATGCGCCTAGTATAAAGTATTTAAAAACAATTTTTTTTTTACATACATATAACTTTCTTTATAAAAATATAACTTACTTTTACCGTTTAAGAACACACAACTCACTACTACACTTCACAAAATTTCGTTCACGGTATCTATAAAACAATGCGAAGTTTATGAAAGTAGTTAAAACACACTATGTATAAGCTATTTACAGTTAACTACTAACTTTGGAAATCAATCGTTGAAAAATTTCACTGACTCTACCTGCATATAGTTTAATGGGAATATTTACTGCCACGCGCCCAGTAAAGTTCGTAACGAATTGTGGAAAGCAAAAAGCAATTCCATACCCTGACATTGAATTAAAACTGTTTGGTAAACATAAATGAATACTGAGATAATTACTTTTTCTTAGTGTTTTTAACGTACGTAGGTTTAAAAATAGTAAAGTTGTAATATATTAAATTTGATAATAATTTCAGATGTTCACTTTACCGGCGCATGAATAAAGTCATCAGGCCCATGGCAATGTTGATTTTAAACGTGGCGGAAGAACACTCAGTGTGCTTACAAGTAGATATCAATAATGGATTTCACAAGTGCTCAGTTTACCGTGAACAGCCTCTAGATAAAAAATATTTCCCAGGTAATTTTAGTCTTAAGTATATCGATAACGTGCTCATTTGAATCTTCAATTTAAAAGAACCGTTGATAAGGACGAAAGGAAACCGTCAAATAATTGTCTTAGAATTCAATGTTTATTAAGTTGTCTAACGTGTTTGTCTACTGTATCCTTAGGCTTTCGAGTGTTAAAAATCTATCGCAACAAAACCGATTTGACAGATGGTTTGGTTTGTGATCAGACGTGTGGTCAATTGGAATGTTTGGTCATCACTATATTGCTGTATTTTTTATAAACGATAGCCGTTTTCTTCGCCAAAAATGTTAACAAATAAAGGAGTGTATTTATTGACCTGACCAAGACTACACGCTACGAACTAACCTGATGGAATCACCCCGACACTGACAAAAGCGTATGATTTAGATAAGTTACCAGATACTGTAATTTTTCACAACACGTTTCGTATTGANCCCCGACACTGACAAAAGCGTATGATTTAGATAAGTTACCAGATACTGTAATTTTTCACAACACGTTTCGTATTGAACAGCTGCAAGCAGTGCGTCTAGGTGTTCGTTTCTAGCCAAAGTCAAATACCGAAAGGTGCTTAATGTAAGTGCTTCTTTGAAGAAAAAGTGTGGGCAATTTTGATACGTAAGCTGCAAAAATTTGATTTAAGCTATTCACGGTAAAGTGAGTACGTTTGAAAGCCCTCTCATTTGGTATAATAGTCAACAAATATATTTTATTGTAACCTTNTTCACGGTAAAGTGAGTACGTTTGAAAGCCCTCTCATTTGGTATAATAGTCAACAAATATATTTTATTGTAACCTTAGACATTAACTTCCGAGTGCCGTGGAATATACACACTGTGTTTATTACTTACATGGTAATATTTATTTAAAAATATGGTTAAAGGATAAAAATGGATGAAACAAAAAGGCAACTAGGGCCTCAAAAGTGCTCACTTTACTGCGAACAGCATATATAACCTCTGGGATAGAGATACATAAATATAATTTCTGAGCCATTATGTTACGGGTTTTAATTATGGTTATTCCATTTATTTGTTATCAATTTGTGAATAAGACTTGGTGTCATGCTGATACTAGTGAAATCAGTCACCTTATTTCCAGCCTCTGTTGGAATCGTGTATAACGTGAGATTTAATTAAACCTTATGAAATAAAATCAAATTCACGGAATAAAATGTACGGATTACTTTAACGGAAGAGTTTGATTGGTAGATGAGAGGACCCTCATTGTCATTTGCACAACTGAATTTTAAACTTGTTCGTTTATTTTACGTGGCAAGTCCACGTCAATTTTTCCTGATAAAAAAAAGATGGTTATAAATAAGTTAATCAATCAAAACCAATAAACACAGGTAAAAATAAAGCAAGAAAAGATGCCCGACAATAAACATTAGAGAACCCTCTAAGCTGTTCCACCCTTAAACACACTACACTCTGTGTGATTAGCAGTGAATTGCCAAATCTTCCGAGCAGATGATTTCACATCGTTTCCCTCCCACTGAAAAACGTGGACCAACAACTGTTCGTTTGAATAGGGTTGGATCTTGCGGTGGGAGCGAAATCCCTGATTATAACGAACGGCAACGCAAACAACATTATGCAGCTGCAGGGCGTGCGCGAGTAACCAATGAGCGCATCGCATTGGTCAAATATTCACAGTTCAACATGTCGACGATATCCGTCCGCATACACAGTGCTACCGGCCCCGCCAGCGCATAACTTGATCGCTTGTTTAACTGTGAACTTTGGATCCATCTCTCTTGATGTTCCTACGTCACGTGCCGAATTTTGAGAAATACGAGACTTAAGGCTCTTACACAAGATTAAAATGTTTCTACGAATTACCTTGAAATCTTGTTGAATTAATTTATTCAATGCTATATGACGTCATAGGAACGTCATAATCGTGGCCATTTTATCTTTCAATTCCCTTAGTGTCTCGTTTTACTTCAAGATTTTTGTATAGAACATGTTCTATATTCTCTTGAACCAGAAATTTCAATCAATTTATCGCAGATTTTCTGAAAGTATTGATGGAAGTAATCTCATAATAATAGAGTTGTATGCGCACGTTTAAAGTTTTTTACAAAATAAGGACGCGTATTTTTTCAAAACAAAATGTACAACAAAATGAAGGAAATTAGTTGGATATTGACCAATTACTTCCGTGTCGTGTATCAGTCGCGGATACTTCTAAAAATTAATACTTTTGTTATTTTTAAACTGGTTTAATTAAAAAAAGTATGTGATACATTTTCATATGGAGACTTGAAAGTTCATTGAATGCAATTCATTGAATAGAAAATGGAGTGATTGTTAAGTTCAATAAATTGAATTCAAGTAATTGAACGTGTGGAATGGCGTTTAGTATAAGCTGTTCAAGGTTAATTGAGCACAAGCAAGTCCTACTTAGGGTTTACTTTTTTTCCTCATGTTGTATCCTTTTGCCATATGTAAAATTAACATTGACACGGGGAGTGATAACTTTGTTCATTCACCATCCAAGTGGAAAGGCGGAATTGCAAATTCAAAATCTAATGTATATAAAATCAGAAACAGTAAATTCAGTGACCATAGATTTAGAGATCATATTCGCAATAAGTTTTAAACTATTTTTTTTTATTCGCTGTCAGCTTAACTGGGAGCTAATATGCCAGTTTGTAATGTAACATATATGTAATCATGGGCAGTGATTATATCAAGTGTTTATTACCAAAGAAACCACTTCACTGTGTAGACAATTATTATAATGTGCTACTGCATTAGAGTCGAGGAAACCTGCGTATCAACTATTAGCGATATTGTTCACTAAGAAATTCTCCACATTTTCCTTGTGCACTGATTTTTTTTTCTCCTCAGCAAATGAGAAGAGCTACTTCATATTTATCGCCACAAGCATATTTAGAAAATTTAAAAATTAATAAAGTTTGTAAATTTAGTTTTAAAGAACTAATCACATTTTAACATTTCGTTGATGTGAAACTGAGCATACTGTAGTTTATAATACCGAAACAATTTGCACCAGCCTGGATCGTTATGGTTTTTTCTTATTTCCAATAAAATAAAGAGCTGGATATTACTTTCCAATTCAATTTTTACAACTGAGTAACAAAATAACAGTTAAATGTGAATAGAAAAGTTACCTGTTTTGGTTACACTGATTTCAACAAATATCTCGATCTCCTCTGCAAGAATAAAAACCACATCTATAGCACTACATTATAAAGTTATAAAGCAATTCATTTTTAGCAGCTTACTTAACGAGTGATTCCGTACAGACAGTGCTAAAACAGTTGCTGGAAATGCATCCACCAACAGTCGCGCATGCTTGGCGACCTCTACATATGGCGTGATTGGCTGACAATGGTGGCGTGCGTGAAATATCCGGCGTATTTGAATCTGTTCGCCAATCACTCCACCGACGCTACCAAGCTTACATTACTGTCGGTGGTACCAATTTTGAGCAATTATTATAAACATTGCTGTAAAAAGGCATTTAGCGGCGACGTCGTAAATAAACAATGTGTTGCATTTCATGTGTTATTTTTGTGTTTGTGCCTCAACGCGTCACTCCCGCCCATATATTCCTATACAATAATTGTTTGTTTTAGTGAGCTCTACTACCCTTCAATGTTCGTCCCATGATTTTAAAATCATCCTGTATATATATCTGATGCGTATATTTTGATATACAACGCTTTGAAAATGTCGTTTTTAACTATGTTGGCGTATTCTGAAAGGGTGTTTCTAATGTGCGTGACGTCTTGAGAGCACTTAACAGCCCTCGTCTGAAGTGTGTGTTATTTCCGCAGCAAAACTAGCAATGCAAACTCTGCGGCAACGAGCTCTAGGCGTCGCCGCGACGGGCAGCTCATATGCCCAATGTTAAATAGATGTTCGGGACAGAATGTGTTGGAAAGTGTTATTAATCAGACTGCTATTGTATTTTTAGGTCAGGCTCCTGTTTTGTATTCACGTAAGAAGATGAAAATCGAGTTAGGTGATGAAATTTGGATGTTTCGTAAACTTGTTGGTACTACTGGTGATTTTCTTATCTTGGGCCGTGTTCAGTATATTTATATGTCTTGAGTAAAGTTATTTTACCATTTATTGTGTTGCAGATAGGAAAATTNTTCACGGTAAAGTGAGTACGTTTGAAAGCCCTCTCATTTGGTATAATAGTCAACAAATATATTTTATTGTAACCTGAGACATTAACTTCCGAGTGCCGTGGAATATACACACTGTGTTTGTTACTTACATGGTAATATTTATTTAAAAATATGGTTAAAGGATAAAAATGGATGAAACGAAAAGGCAACTAGGGCCTCAAAAGTGCTCACTTTACTGCGAACAGCATATATAACCTCTGGGATAGAGATACATAANAAAAGGCAACTAGGGCCTCAAAAGTGCTCACTTTACTGCGAACAGCATATATAACCTCTGGGATAGAGATACATAAACATAATTTCTGAGCCATTATGTTACGGGTTTTAATTATGGTTATTCCATTTATTTGTTATCAATTTGTGAATAAGACTTGGTGTCATGCTGATACTAGTGAAATCAGTCACCTTATTTCCAGCCTCTGTTGGAATCGTGTATAACGTGAGATTTAATTAAACCTTATGAAATAAAATCAAATTCACGGAATAAAATGTACGGATTACTTTAACGGAAGAGTTTGATTGGTAGATGAGAGGACCCTCATTGTCATTTGCACAACTGAATTTTAAACTTGTTCGTTTATTTTACGTGGCAAGTCCACGTCAATTTTTCCTGATAAAAAAAAGATGGTTATAAATAAGTTAATCAATCAAAACCAATAAACACAGGTAAAAATAAAGCAAGAAAAGATGNTAAAAAAAAGATGGTTATAAATAAGTTAATCAATCAAAACCAATAAACACAGGTAAAAATAAAGCAAGAAAAGATGTCAGATAATAAACATTAGAGAACCCTCTAAGCTGTTCCACCCTTAAACACACTACACTCTGTGTGATTAGCAGCGAATTGCCAAATCTTCCGAGCAGATGATTTCACATCGTTTCCCTCCCACTGATAAACGTGAACCAGCAACTGTTCGTTTGCAAGCGCTGGATCTTGCGGTGGGAGCGAAATCCCTGATTATCACAAACAGCAACGCAAACAACATTATGCAGCTGCAGGGCGTGCGCGAATAACCAATGAGCGCATCGCATTGGTCAAATATTCACAGTTCAACATGTCGACGATATCCAGTTAGCGTCCGTCCGCATACACAGTGCTACCGACCCCACGAGCGCATAACTTGATCGCTTGTTTAACTGTGAACTTTGGACCCGTCACTCTTGATGTTCCTACGTCACGCGCCGAATTTTGAGAAATGTGAGACTTAAGGCTCTTACACAAGATTAAAATGTTTCTACGAATTACCTTTAAATCTTGTTGAATTAATTCACTGAATCCTATATGACGTCATAGAAACGTCATAATCGTGGCCGTTTTCCTTAAAGAATTTTCGTTTAGAACACGTCCTACATTCTTTTGAATCAGAAATTTCAATCACTTTATCGCAGATTTGCTGAAAGTATTGATGGAAATAATCTCATAATAATAGAGTTGTATGCGCACGTTTAAAGTTTTCTACAAAATAAGGACGCATATTTTTCGAAACAAAATGTACAATAAAATGAAGAAAATTAGTTGGATATTGACCAATTACTTCCGTGTCGTGTATCAGTCACGGATACTTCTAAAAATTAATACTTTTGTTATTTTTAAACTTGTGTAATTAAAAAAAGTATGTGATACATTTTCATATGGTGACTTGCAAGTTCGTTGAATGCAATTCATTGAATAAAAAATGAAGTGATTGTTAGGTTCAATAAATTGAATTGAAGTGATTGAATTCAATAAACATTTGAACGTGTGGAATGGCGTTTAGTATAAGCTGTTCAGGGTTAATTGAGCACAAGCAAACCGTACTTAGGGTTTAATTTTTTTCCTCATTTTGTATCCTTTTGCCATATGTAAAATCAACATTGACAAGGGGAGTGATAACTTTGTTCATTCACCATCCAAGTGGAAAGGCGGAATTGCAAATTCAAAATCTAATGTATATAAAATCAGAAACAGTAAATTCAGTGACCATAGATTTAGAGATTATATTCGCAATAAGTTTTAAACTATTTTTAATTCGCTGTCAGCTTAACTGGGAGCTAATAAATATACCAGTTTGTAATGTAACATATATGTAATCATGGGCAGTGATTATATCAAGTGTTTATTACCAAAAAATCACCTCACTGTGTAGACAATTATTGTAATGTGTTACCGCATTAGAGTCGTGGAAACCTGCGTATCAACTGTTAGCGATATTGTTCACAAAGAAATTCTCCACATTTTCCTTGTGCACTGATTTATTTTTCTCCTCAGCAAATGAGAAGAGCCACTTCATATTTATCGCCACAAGCATATATAGAAAAATTTAAAAATTAATAAAGTTTGTAAATATAGTTTTAAAGAACTAATCACATTTTAACATTTCGTTGATGTGAAACTGAGCATACTGCAGTTTATAATACCGGTACAATTTGCACCCGCCTGGATCTTTATGGTTTTTTCTTATTTCCAATAAAATAAAGAGCTCGATATTATTTTCCAATTCAATTTTTACAACTGAGTAACAAAATAACAGTTAAATTTGAATAGAAAAGTTACCTGTTTTGGTTACACCGATTTCAACAAATATCTCGATCTCCTCTGCAAGAATAAAAACCACATCTATAGCGCTACATTATAAAGTTATAAAGCAATTCATTTTTAGCAGCTTACTTAACGAGTGATTCCGTACAGACAGTGCTAAAACAGTTGCTGGAAATGCATCCGCCAACAGTCACGCATGCTTGGCGACCTCTACATATGGCGTGATTGGTTGACAATGGTGGCGTGCGTGAAATACCCGGCGTATTTGAATCTGTTCGCCAATCACTCCACCGACGCTACCAAGCTTGCATTACTGTCGGTGGTAGCAATTTTGAGCAATTATTATAAACATTGCTGTAAAAAGGCATTTAGCGGCGACGTTGTAAATAAACAATGTGTTGCATTTCATGTGTTATTTTTGTGTTTGTGCCTCAACGCGTCACTCCCGCCCATATATTCCTATACAATAATTGTTTGTTTTAGTGAGCTCTACCAACCCTCGATGTTTGTCCCATGATTTTGGAATCATACTGTATATATATCAGATGCGTATATTTTGAGATACAACGCTTTGAAAATGCCGTTTTTAACTATGTTGGCGTATTCTGAAAGGGTATTTCTAATGTGCGTGGCGTCTTGAAAGCACTTAACAGCCCTCGTCTGAAGTGTGTGCTATTTCCGCAGCAAAACTAGCAACGAGCTCTAGGCGATGCCGCGACGGGCAGCTCATATACCTAATGCTAAATAGATGTTCGGGACAGAATGTGTTGGAAAGTGTTAGTAATCAGACTGCTATTGTATCTTTAGGTAAGGCTCCTGTTTTGTATTCACGTAAGAAGATGAAAATCGAGTTAGGTGATGAAATTTGGATGTTTCGTAAACTTGTTGGTACTACTGGTGACGTTCTTATTTNCTTGTTGGTACTACTGGTGACGTTCTTATTTTGGGCCGTGTTCAGTATATTTATATGTCTTGAGTAAAGTTATTTTACCATTTATTGTGTTGCAGATAGGAAAATTTTTTTATGCAAGGCTGCACGTAAGATGACAAAAGGACATACTTCGTTATCACAATCAATAAGCTGTAATCGTTATGTTCGATGATCAGTGATATTAACCACTAATAACGTAGCGTAGTAGCATAGTTTAGTAATCAGTTTCTCACAGGGAAGATCATTGGGTACTGAGCCTTGCAGAGTACAGTACAGGAAAAATATAAGCCTCCTGTGCAACATGTAGACAGTTGTATATAATGGACATGGAAGTGTTACAAAAATGGCGAGAGTTCCAACATGCAATTCTTTCCCATTAGAGGAATTAGAAAGAATTTTGGTGATTGAACTCTGAGTTTGAAATTTCGTGCACGGTATCGACATTTCTATCGAGAAAAAAAATTGCGCCTCTGAAATTTATGCAATATATAACGTTATTTCATGTTGAAGCGAATTTACCTTTGGCACGTAATGTTTATGGATGATGGGAAGTTCCGGCGTGAAGTAACCATTACTGCTCTGAAGTTAAGCTGTATTGACAGTTTTCAGGGCGATGCATCTTCGTGAAGAAGGTTTTCCGCGCTCTCCGTAACAGAGGAAGCGCCCGCCGGCAAGATACGAACAATTTGCATTGGAAATTTTCACTTGCACTGGCGGGAACTTTTCAGAAGTTTCGAGTTGCAGCCCAGTTGTTGTGTAAGTTCATTCGTGCGCCCAGGCGCTTAGTGTAGTTCGGAACAGTCATAATCAGCACGCCGGACACTTAAAAAAAAAACAACTTATCGGTTAGTTCCTTTTACTGTGCATTTGTATTTTCGCCACATGTAGAATACGAATCAATCCATAAGCTTCTCACGGTAAACTGAGCATCTTTGAAAGTCCTGCTTAAGATGGACTTTTCCCCTAAGTTTGAGGGGCAACGGTGGTGAAGTGGTTAGACTACTCGCCTCCCACATAGGGGAACCGGGCTCGATTTTCGGCGGGGTTTCGCACGTGGGAATCGCGCCGGATGATACCGCTGGTCGGTGGGTTTTCTCGGGGATCTCCCGATTCCCCCCGCTCCTTCATTTTGGCGCTGCTCCAAACTCGCCTCGCTTCACCCTCATCGGCTCTCAAGATCTCTATGCTAAGAGCCGCCTAAATCTCTTCATTCACTCACTCCTAAGTTTGTATCCTTCTTAACCTGTTTATACGTAACATTGCCACGAGCATGCTCACTTTCTCCATGCGCCGATTAAGTAAAACTGTGAAATTATTAGAAATGTAAATATTTTACAAATTGGTTAAATCTTACACTTATATGTATTAAAAATCAGAGAGGAAAAAGAAATCATACCAGCATTCACAAGTGTTTAGCTAACAATTTTAATTAATTGTTAAGACGTGGGAATACTTTCCCTCCGTCGTTTCAAATTTTACTGGGCGCATGCGCGAACTTGCACCCGTTTAAATGAATGCAGGTATGGCTAGTGACATTGTTCAATGGTTGATTTCAAAATTGCTGAATTTATTAACAGTGAACAGCATTTAGCCGTAAAGATATGCATAGTATCCGCTTGTAGATCAAGTAAAACTATGCAATTTTTTAGATTTATAAAACGTGTTACTATTAACCAAGTCTTGTCCACATTTGAATTTAAAAAAAAGTTTTATTTGCTGACAATTATCTTTTAGTAATTCTTTCAGATATAGAAGTAATTTATTCGAAGTTATTCAGCTTTTACATTGTGCAGTTACGAGCATTTCATTTTTCAGAAATTGTTGCTAAATGTTTTTAGCTATCCGCAAACAGCTTTATTCAGTTTAAAATATTTTCGGAATAGAAATTAAAATCGTAGAGGAACCGCTTATGATAAAGAAGGGATAGAAATTCTCAAACTAAACATATTCATTTTGTAAGAGAATGTAGATCTGAATAACAAATTGGTAATTGATCGCGCAAGCCTGCAACTGCATAATGTATTTGTGTAGCAGCAATACGCGAGCTATCAACTTTTCGTATGCAAGGGCTGGAATTTGCCGTTAGAGCAAAATCCCCTATTATTACGCGCCATAAGTATCTGTTATCACTTTGATTAATACAATGAGACTAGGGCCCAGTGCATTATGCGATTTATGAAAATGAAAAGTTGCCAACTCTGAAAGTCCATTACACTCCGTCTGTATTGTCTCCTAGACATTTTCGAAATATTTTGAAGGAAACCCTTTCACAACCTCTGATTTTCTCCTAACAGGGTGCGTAGGGCGCTAAGTGTCATGAGTGGTATGTATCGTTTTGGTTTAAAAAGTGTCTCTGCAAATTCTGGTAGAATATTATGCTGAATTATGCAAATCTTTTGTATAGTGCACAGATGTAAATAAATGTTTATTCAACGGTGTTAGTTTTATTGGTTTTCATGCTAGGGTAACATAACCTGCGAAACAACGTTAAACTTAATTAATAAGCGATTTCATTTAATGTTAAGCAAATTTGAGTGATGTATGTTCAGTTATAACGATATAAAAATATTCCACTACTAATGCAAGCATCAGTTTATTTTTACTGTTCTTAAATGCTCAGTTAATTTACGGAAGTCAAAATAGCTGGAACAGGAAATATAGTACTGTATTTTAGGTACGAAGATGTTAGTACACAATCCTTCAAATAGTATGCGGACGTAGAGTGAACGTTTGTCGATACATGTACACCAGAAAATCCACAAGGTCACTTCTGAAGGAGTAATGTTTATGACGATAAGACTACACGCCAGTTCATTCCTTTGCCGCACAGAGGTGATGAGAAACCGGATGAGTCTGACAGTTTTGCCCCTAGCGCTCTCTTATCTTTGGAGCGCGCTGCAAAGTATATCTATGACATTTCATCAGCAGATGCGCATTGAAGATGAGTTACCGCACTGCTTTAGAGAAGACAGTCGTTAGCGAGGCGTTTATGTGCTAAGAGAACAACATAGCTACATTTGCCCATGAATGACAAAATGTTTGTAATTCAAACAGCCGTAGAATCAGAAAGAAAATCGCAAGATAACTCAGTCCTGCAAAACGTGCTTATAATCTATGGTTATGTTTAAGAATGAAACATTTTTACTGATTTTCTATGGTCGGGTACGATAGAAGTTTACTTTTTACTTCACATAACGCTCTCGTATTTCTTTTCTTAACATATGACTTTTTGATATTTTTCCTTGGCGATTTCAACATACAGAAACTTTTGTTTGAAACGTATACTGTTATTTATTGAATGAACCAAATAATCTCTATGTCTCAAAGTGAATGTCTTGATGTTGTAAATTGGGATTGTAAACAGCCACTGCAAATTGAAAATTCTCTTATNCTATGTCTCAAAGTGAATGTCTTGATGTTGTAAATTGGGATTGTAAACAGCCACTGCAAATTGAAAATTCTCTTATTCGGAAATTTTGTAGATTTGAACTCTCTTAATTTAAAATTATTTTTAAATCTTAACATAACTTCAGCATTTATTTATTGTCCGGAAACGTGACAGTAAGTTGTACTGCAATGATAGAAATGTGTCGGTAGCTAAAAATCATGTTTTGTGCTGTCTCATACTGTTAAATATGTTAGAATCAATATTNATGATAGAAATGTGTCGGTAGCTAAAAATCATGTTTTGTGCTGTCTCATACTGTTAAATATGTTAGAATCAATATTGCGAAAGAAATGTTGAACGAAACAAAACTAGATGAACCTAATCATTTTATTTGTTTTTATAGGGACAATTTTAAATAATACGCCGCTAGAACGGAATAATTTTGTTGTCTTGATGTATTTGCCGCAAACGTGTAATCAGTGGCGGTAAATCACTCTCAAGAGTATTGCAGCGAGAATAATGACGAACCACCACCCACTCACCCCTACCCATTAACCCCTACCCACGCACCCCTACCCACTCACCCCTACCCACGCACCCCTACCCATTCACCCCTACCCACGCACCCCTNGGTCACTTCTGAAGGAGTAATGTTTATGACGATAAGACTACACGCCAGTTCATTCCTTTGCCGCACAGAGGTGATTAGAAACCGGATGAGTGTGACAGTTTTGGCCCTAGCGCTCTCTTATCTTTGGAGCGCGCTGCAAAGTATATCTATGACATTTCATCAGCAGATGCGCATTGAAGATGAGTTACCGCACTACTTTAGAGAAAACAGTCGTTAGCGATGCGTTTATGTGCTAAGAGAACAACATAGCTACATTTGCCCATGAATGACAAAATGTTTGTAATTCAAACAACCGTAGAATCAGAAAGAAAATCGCAAGATAACTCAGTCCTGCAAAACGTGCTTATAATCTATGGTTATGTTTAAGAATGAAAAAATTTTTACTGATTTTCTATGGTCGGGTACGATAGAAGTTTACTTTTTACTTCACATAACGCTCTCGTATTTCTTTTCTTAACATATGACTTTTTGATATTTTTCCTTGGCGATTTCAACATACAGAAACTTTTGTTTGAAACGTATACTGTTATTTCTTGAATGAACCAAATAATCGCTATGTCTCAAAGTGAATGTCTTGATGTTGTAAATTGGGATTGTAAACAGCCACTGCAAATTGAAAATTCTCTTATTCGGAAATTTTGTAGATTTGAACTCTCTTAATTTAAAATTATTTTTAAATCTTAACATAACTTCAGCATTTATTTATTGTCCGGAAACGTGACAGTAAGTTGTACTGCAATGATAGAAATGTGTCGGTAGCTAAAAATCATGTTTTGTGCTGTCTCATACTGTTAAATATGTTAGAATCAATATCGCGAAAGAAATGTTGAACGAAACAAAACTAGATGAACCTAATCATTTTATTTGTTTTTATAGGGACAATTTTAAATAATACGCCGCTAGAACGGAATAATTTTGTTGTCTTGATGTATTTGCCGCAAACGTGTAATCAGTGGCGGTAAATCACTCTCAAGANCGCGAAAGAAATGTTGAACGAAACAAAACTAGATGAACCTAATCATTTTATTTGTTTTTATAGGGACAATTTTAAATAATACGTCGCTAGAACGGAATAATTTTGTTGTCTTGATGTATTTGCCGCAAACGTGTAATCAGTGGCGGTAAATCACTCTCAAGAGTATTGCAGCGAGAATAATGACGAACCACCACCCACTCACCCCTACCCACGCACCCCTACCCACTCACCCCTACCCACGCACCCCTACCCATTCACCCCTACCCACGCACCCCTACCCACTCACCCCTACCCACGCACCCCTACCCATTCACCCCTACCCACGCACCCCTACCTACTCACCCCTACCGTACAACTGCAGTAGTGTGTATGGAGCTCGAGCATATCCAAATGGTATACAACAAAGTCGCTTATCCGCGTCTGTCTGTGTATTCGCTTAGTACTTATAAACTACTTGATGGATTATGACGCGGTTTTCAACATAATTTAGATCATTTCTATTATTCATTTATATTTAAGTAAGGGTAGTAGAGAAATGTCGAACCTTTTGTAATCAAGTCGTAAAAAAAACTGCCTTTAGGGCGCTTACATGGTTTGCGCTGACTAAGCCATAAGAGATACATCAAATTAATGTGCTACAGAACTGTAGCTCTCAAAAAGGTATATAGAAAAGTCCGCGATTGCAATGTTTATCTTTTAAGGATGACCCACAGTAACCATTTTTATCTTTTAAAGTATCGCAGCAAAAACTAAATTGTTACCGGGCGAAGTAGGGCCGGTTCGCTAGTATAAACATACAACAAAGTACTGTTACATAACGGTTTCCCCTCAACATAACACACAGCCCTATAATTAACTACGGTGTGGATAAGACTGTTCAACGCAACTCCGCCACCTAGTATACAACGTGAGTTGAGGTATAGTAGGTGTTTCGCAAGAAAGTGACCACTCTTGAAATCAACCGTGTGAAAAAAAAATCACTGCCCTTGCCTGCGTATATTTTAACATAAGCAGTGACCGCGATACTCGCAGTTAAGTTGGCAGCGAACTACGAGAAGTAATTCCATGATTTAACGTCTTACTATAAGTAAAGTTACAAATTGTTGTCACCTGCAGTTCAGTTCATTTTTTGCTGTATGCAGATAAGAATAAAATGTGGCGTGATTGTAACACGTGTGTTTCAAACTCTTCCATATCATCACCAGGCTGACGTAACGATCAAGTTAGCAAGTCCATTGTTTTTTTTTTAGTATTCTTTTTTTTCTTGTCCACACTTGTGTCTCAACAAAATAACAGTTGACGACCAACGTGATTTAAAATGTTTGTTTGTATCTTCCGAAATTGTTCGTTGATGTAATAAATACANATAACAGTTGACGACCAACGTGATTTAAAATGTTTGTTTGTATCTTCCGAAATTGTTCGTTGATGTAATAAATACATTTTTTATACATGTTTTTAGTGAAGTGGTATTATTTGTTATTTATTTCCTCTGTATTTCGACGTAGTTTATTGCCCCATAAATGTTTGGAATTTCACGTAATATGTCGACCTGGAAAATGTGCTGCTTCATGCAATTGAGGTCGGTATAAATTATAAAACCTCGAATAAACTTGAAGAAACTTTCGATGAGTGTGTTTTGTTATATTTGCGTAGGGTTTTTACAATTATGAAACCTAAATACATGCGTGCGTGTTATTTAGTATTTATGCGATACCCATCTCACGATCGGTAGGATGTCGCTCGCTTTGAAACGATAACGACATAAAAATGTTTTATACTGCACGCGAAACCTTCCTCGAGTGTTAGGAAAACGCTAAGACAGTATTATAGCGCCTGTCCGAACGGTTTAATGTGTATGAGCTTNGGAGCCTATGTATCAAACAGTAAGTAGGCCTACTAATTTTCACGACTATCCTTAAAGGTAAATAATTTGCGGCAAAATTAGATTCCGCATTAAATGCGTGGCTGCAGTTTCGTGAAATGCATTGTCATCCGCTAGGTATTGTGCTTTTAATATTGTGGTGAAGTTATATTCATATTTGCGTACACATTTCAATTTTGTAAACGAAAAGTAATTTTTTCCCCCTAAGCAGAGCTGTAGGCCTTAGCAACTGTTAGTGTTATGCGCTTTAAAATCTGCGTGGCTGGACGAATGTTCACGAAACTGGCGTTGAGTGACAAATATTACTGTGGAAGTATGCTGTAAAAAATCGGATCTATTCTGATCAGCCATTTAGTTCCATGACAATAATTGTTTTCGCTGCGGTACTCTTACTGTAATATCAACGCCTGCCATTTGCTTGGGCGTAGTTTTGTATTAAAATATTGATTTGTGAGGTACTTACGTACTATAATTCTACTCGTACACGTTGTTTAAACCAAATTCTTAGATCATTTAACCATTGTTTAAGGCACGTTGTCTTCTGTATTAAGAAGTTAAGACACTACTATCTAAAAGTTTCAGCTGTAAAACCTTCTAAAGGTGAACGTTCGAAACGTATTGGCGTTTGTTTTCATAACAGGAAACAGAATTTTTAAATCTTCTGCTATTCTATTGCCGACTTAAATCGAACATATTTTCTTATGTCATTGGAAGTGTTGACCATAGTTAAAGGCATCAAATTGCGTCTGAAACAGAAAATGAATCACGAACATCAATCAACATGCACAGACCAATATTTTTTGCTGAAATTAGCGTGTATAGGTGTATAACACTAATTACAATATTGATTACTTTTTGATGTTTATTAAATGATTATGCAGTGGGCATGAGCAGGCTGATATAAACACCAGCTGTCACGCTGTCACATGACAGAGTTTATTTCGATAGGTTCGCGGAAATACACGCAGCCAATGAGCTGAAAGTAGAAATTCAGCAGGGCTTTCAGAAGTGCTCACTTTACCCGCGGCAGGAGTGCGGTGAGAAGTGTGCACAGGACTCCGAACCAAAGGAAGATGGCAGTTGGTGAGCTACCAGCAGCCTGGATATATTACTCTCCCGCTGGAAGGTGAGGGAGGGGGATACAGGTTCAAGGTTGGGTAAATAACTTTCCTTATCATCCTTGTCAGACTTCCCTCTGGCCCTCATTCTCTGTAGACAGAGGTCCCGTACGATAGAATAAATACATCTTTAATTTAAGTCCTTTAATTTCCTGTGACTATCTTTAAAAAAAAATTTTCTCCCTGTTCCTAGATTATCTCTTAACATTACATTGACCTAGCATTCTGGTCTTAAAGGCTGTAAAATGAGAACTATTGAAATAAACCTGTGAAAAATATAATTGCTCCTACCTGCGTGTGTGTGTATTTCACTGGTCGCACTGACTGACACGTGCCCAGTAAATTTGGCAACAACGCACGGAGGGAAAGTAGTTCCATGTTTAGATGTCGAATTAAAAGTGTTAGGTATATATTTGGGAATACTGAAATGATTCCTTTTACTTTCTGGTTTTTAATGCATATAAGTATAATAATTAGCAAATTTTGTATAGTATTCACTTTCCTAATAATTTCACAGTTTCACTGGACCGACGAATCAATAAAGTGATCAAGCTCATGACAATGTTACGTTCAAATACGGTGTAAGAATACACGAAGTGCGTTGAAGTAGATCTTAAACAGGGCTTTCGAAAGTGCTCAGTTTACCGAGAACAGCCTATAAAAAAAGGGGGGGGGGGAGGACATAAGACCTAACTTTCCAGTCAGCCAGAAGAATGGATAATGGGAGGGACGAGATTAGAGAAAGGAACAGTGGCAAAGTGAGGAAGAAGTATGAAGCGCGAGCACACCGAAAAAACCCTTTCATGCTATGGCTGTGTCCCCACAACACTCCTAACTCAAGAATTCCCTCCCTGCATCGAGTCGGGGATCCGAGAATCTGGAAGCCCGTGTCCAAGTGACAATGTGTTTACATAGAATATTTATTCATAGCACAGCTAAACACATTGGACGTTCTGCTTATAAACTTTTGTAGGTTCCAAGCCACTTTTTTATTCATATCCATCTAAGTCTCGCCCCTTTTTATTTGTGCAAGCATGACTCCTNTTATTCATATCCATCTAAGTCTCGCCCCTTTTTATTTGTGCAAGCATGACTCCTTAGCAAGCACGACCAGCGAAAATACATGCTGTAATATGAGACGAATACATCGTACACAGCCAGAGGACATGGAAGGTGATGGTCATCAGGAGTCAGGGGTCAATTTTTTTTTCGTATTTTACATGTCTTTAAATTAAAATAAACTCTAGCAAATAACACAGAAAAATTCTTACTAATCCAGTGCACTACTCTGATGAGCGTGAACTCGTTACACGTTGCCAGCTGTCGCGAANGAATATTTATTCATAGCACAGCTAAACACATTGGACGTTCTGCTTATAAACTTTTGTAGGTTCCAAGCCACTTTTGTGTTCATATCCATCTAAGTCTCGCCCCTTTTTATTTGTGCAAGCATGACTCCTTAGCAAGCACGACCAGCGAAAATACATGCTGTAATATGAGACGAATACATCGTACACAGCCAGAGGACATGGAAGGTGATGGTCATTAGGAGTCAGGGGTCAATTTTTTTTTCGTATTTTACATGTCTTTAAATTAAAATAAACTCTAGCAAATATCACAGAAAAATTCTTACTAATCCAGTGCACTACTCTGATGAGCGTGAACTCGTTACACGTTGCCAGCTGTCGCGAACAAGAAAGAAAACATAACAAAAATAAACTGCCAGACACTGACGGACGGCGCAGGCCCGCAGCGCAGTGTTGCCACCTGCAGGTTGCCAGCTGCTCCGGACTACGGGCTTCTTATTCCTTCTGATTATTAGGGAGTCACACGACCACGCCCGAGCCACTGGTGCCGCTGCCCCTGTTAGCAGAAGTTGGACGTGACAGGGCTGATGTCTGTGCACCCAGGGCTGGATTGTCTGAAACTGCCGTCTGCTCTTGAATAGTTAAAACATGAATCTATCTGGGAGCTACGAAACATCGCTGTTTGTAGGAGGGAAAAGTCGTGTTTGACAAGACGTCAGACGAGGCATCGCATCGCCTGGTACATTCATTGTATGATGAAACAAATCTGGTTTACACCCTGCAAGGGAGCCTTAGTACAATGATTACCAGGTTACGAAACAACTAGAGGGACAGGGTACACATTGCCTCTCTCTAAGTTAAGTCAAGGCCACCAGAATGACTGTAAATGGGCACCACACTGTTTTTGTTCCATGGACTGCTTATATACAGGATGATTCCAAAATCATGGGACAAACATTGAGGGGTGGTAGAGCTCACTAAAACAAACAATTATCGTATACGAATATATGGGCGGAAGTGACGTGTTGAGGCACAAACACAAAAATAACACATGAAATGCAACACATTGTTTATTTACAACGTCGCCGCTAAATGCCTTTTTACAGCAATGTTTATAATAATTGCTCAAAATTGCTACCACCGACAGTAATGCAAGCTTGGTAGCGTCGGTGGAGTGATTGGCGAACAGATTCAAATACGCCGGGTATTTCACGCACGCCACCATTGTCAGCCAATCACGCCATATGTAGAGGTCGCCAAGCATGCGTGACTGTTGGTGGATGCATTTCCAGCAACTGTTTTAACATTTTCTGTACGGAATCACTCGTTACGTATGCTGCTAATGAACATTTTATGTTTCCGTTAATGTGTTATGTTTTTGTGTTTGTGCCTCAACGCGTCACTTCCGCCCATATATTCCTATACAATAATTGTTTGTTTTAGTGAGCTCTACCACCCCTCAATGTTTGTCCCATGATTTTAGAACGATCCTGTATATTGTATCCAACCTCTAATGAATTGTTATATTGTATTTCCGATAGTTAGATGACACCTTCGCTTCTGGGATATAAAATATTCTATATATTTTATGCAGTATGAAATTTAGGTGTTCATGGCACCAAAATGAAAATTATAAGAGAAGAAAAAATGTCTTAAGAGGTGCGCGTAAAGGCTTGGCCACCCCAGGGNATATATTCCTATACAATAATTGTTTGTTTTAGTGAGCTCTACCACCCCTCAATGTTTGTCCCATGATTTTAGAACGATCCTGTATATTGTATCGTTGGAGATTACTTAACAATATAACATAAAGGCTATCAATCTACTCACCTTCGCTTCTGGGATATAAAATATTCTCTATATTTTATGCAGTATGAAATTTAGGTTTTGATGGCACCAAAATGAAAATTATAAGAGAAGAAAAAATGTCTTAAGAGGTGCGCGTAAAGGCTTGGCCACCCCAGGGAGCCTTATTACCTGCATGGTGTCATCCCTTAACAAACAATGCAAAACCACATTGTTTTGGTACGGCGCCATGCTGCTCAGTAAAATTTGAACTCCATTTTGTAACACCGAGTTAAACGAGCAAGAACTTCCTACCTCCATTGAGAATACCGCAGAATGAATATAGGGTAGAGTGATCACGTTAGCTGGGAAATATCAGACTCCGTGTCCCAGCATTAGACTGCTTTTATGGCAATACGAGTATCATAAACGGNAGACTGCTTTTATGGCAATACGAGTATCATAAACGGCGTGGATAGAATTTGAGGTTAGAACACTGTTTAGTTAACAAGTGCTTCAAGATGTTTGTATACATCCTCTAACCAATTTGGGATGCATTTAGATTAAATTCAAATTGGNAGTTAACAAGTGCTTCAAGATGTTTGTATACATCCTCTAACCAATTTGGGATGCATTTAGATTAAATTCAAATTGGTGAAGGTATTTAGTTCATAATATACATTAATAGAATGCCATAAAAGTGCTTGTCTTTTGAAAATTATGATATAAACAAGCACGTCCGTCACTGTTGACTATGTTACTTTGACAGTTGTTTTAGTGTGGGGTCGGTCAATGTTGGGTACATGCGCAGAATACGATAGATAATAGGTCTACCTCAACTTCAGTCTATGGTGTTAACTCTCGAACGTTAGTAAATGGGCNCAGAATACGATAGATAATAGGTGTACCTCAACTTCAGTCTATGGTGTTAACTCTCGAACGTTAGTAAATGGGCAAGTATCAAGGCCTGTGCTTCTATGGTGGTGGACAAGGAATTTTTCTAACGTCATTAAAAAAGTGTGGCATTAATAGTAAAATTGTTTATTATTTCTGCATGTAATCGGGATCAAAGAGAACGGAAGTCCGTATTCGACCACAGAGTGGAGTGGAGTGATTTGGACAGCTCTTAACATCGAGGTCTTGAAAGCCGATGAGGGTGAAGCGATGTGAGAATGGATCAGCACCGGAATGCAAGGACGGGGGAGACGGGAGATCCCCGAGAAAACCCGCCGACCAGCAATATCGTCCGGCACGATTGACACATGAGAAAATCCGGGAACGACCCCACCGGGAATCGAACCCGGTTCGCTTAAGTGGGAGGCGAGTAGTCTAACCACTACACCGCCGCGGCCTCTTCGACCACAGAGAAAGAGAGGAAGCGTAGTAATGGATATGATCGAAAAATTCGCCGAACAACTCTTCAAATATTCCTCGTTCGGCGTTGAATGAATAATTCTCGTTCCGACTATTCGTTGGAAGGGAGGTCTTTCTTCGAATGGATATTGATTGGATTGACTTTTGCGGGCAACGGTTTTTGTATTCATAGAGAGTCGTGAGTTTTATAGCTGTGCGGTATTTATTTTAAAAGCATTTTGTCATAATTTTTAAACAAAATAAAGCAAGTGTCGAAAATAATTTTCTATTTTCATGCATATTTTATATATGCAATTTTGGATCAAATGCAAGTCCGATAGAAGTGAAAAGAACAGGGAAAATACATTTTAAAATTTAAATTCACACATTTAAAAGAGCTGTTAAATTTCAAAATGGTACACAAGTAAAATATTTTTCTACAGCTTAAAATGATCTATAAAGTAGATGCCACCATAAATAATTTTTTTTAGGATCAACACAAAAGGGTTCGCCTGTATTTTCATATGGAGTTTTACGATAAACTTAGTATAAAATAAAAAATTGAAATATTAATTACACGAAAAACAGTTATCGCATTTTAAATAAAATGTTGCATGGAATTCTTATAAGTATGAAAAAAACGTTTATTCTAAGTAAAACTCCATTTTAATAATAAGCAAAATATTCATAATCACATTAAAAAATTGCCATACTATATTTTTGAAATCTTGAATGAAGAACGGTTGATATCTCAATGTGAAAAGTGTAAAATTCCCTTTAAAAAACTGGCACATGATCTTTTTTCTTAACCACAGCAGGATGAAGCAATTCATATTCTCCGTGTCAGTTCAGTATTGCACTCTTTTACACTACCTGTTACAAGTGGGTATCAGATATAAAGTAACTGGTTTATACTCCACGACTCGCCTCTAGCGGGAGAGAACCTTAGAACAAAATTAGGTAGAGTGCGCATGCATGCCACATAGTAACCACACTCCGTGTTCAAACACCGGACTGCCTTTCTGGATATAATTAGAGGTTAAAACACTGTTTATATCAGTAAGTGCTATAAAATAGTACACTTACTCATACATTGTTTTAGTGCAGTCAGAATATATTTATTTTAGTAGAGTTATTTTATTCATATGAAAGGATGGCCGTGTTGAAAATTCAAATGCTTACAAACTCGTTCATTACTGTCAATCATGCGACTTTAAAATTTGTTATTAGAGGAGTGGAGTGTAGAGGTTTGGATGGCTCTTAACAACGGGGTCTTTGAGACCCGACGAGTGTGGAGCAAGGTGTGTGTATGGAGCAGTGCCGGAATGCGAGGGCGGGAGGATACGGGAGACCCCAGAGAAACCCCACCGTATACTGTGTACCATATAAGAAGGCCACATTCTTGACAGTTGACAATCGCCGTGCCTTTTCGTTTATGTATCCATTCGCCATCAACTGGCGCGTCAAGAATAGGCTTTGATGTGNGAACTGCTTGGGTGGCGCTGCATTCGTAAACGGAGCTTGGTGGACGTGTGTAGGGTCGTTCGTAAACGCGGTACACGAAATATATGTTGCTTTAAAAATTATACAGAGCTCGCGGGAAAATAAAATTATTTGTATATGCTCGTAAATACGTTATTTTAAACAACAAAACTATAATATGTTTCTGGGTGTAGTTCGGGATATGGATGACAGATGGCGTGGAAGGGCATGTTGGAACAGATGTTGCGCTTTTAACTCACAAGATAGCAGCACCTGGTTTGAGAGTCTGGAAACTTTGGATTTTTTCGTCACATTTGGATACGTATCGTTTTATTGTGCATCTCATGTTGAACACCTCTTTACATTACTATTTTATCACGAAGTTTCGTTTGCAAAACTAAAAACTGCTGTTTTATGACCACGTAAAATAAAGTGTATTAATTAATCTACGAACTCTTTCTTATATGCGTATTTTCTGCTTGTGTGATGTGCTTCGGCACTGCTCTCAGAATAGCCAACGTAATATTAACTTTTGTTCGTTCGTGCATCAGCTGATTCAGGATTTTGTAAATTGCACGTTAGTTGTTTTGAATATATTAAGTTGTCACTCACTGACTGTCAGAATGTGACCTTCTTATATGAAATGAACTATACCAGCGGAATCGTCTGGCACTTGCGAAGNCACTCACTGACTGTCAGAATGTGACCTTCTTATATGAAATGAACTATACCAGCGGAATCGTCTGGCACTTGCGAAGATCCGGGAGTGACCCCTGTCGGGAATCGAACCTGGTTTACCTTGGAGGGAGGCAAGTCCTCTAGTTTGTGCCATTCCGGCCCCAGCTGTGTTATATATTATATATAAATTATAATATTTAATTTATAATTAATATGAATAAAAGAAGAGAGAAAATAAGCATGTTAGTAACGCCCAATAAGAAAAGTTTCCATACAAAATATTATTAAACTGAGCGCGCAAATTTACGGTGCGTTGTCCCTTCGGTGTAATTGTCTAGACTTGGTTAAGCTTTGTTTGCACGAGGCGGATGTATATCCTGAAAGTAGAACATCTGCAGGGCTTGAGAATAATTGGAAGTTACCATGAAGGGACTATTTCACATGTTTCAGTATATGTTACGACCCACGTATAGCGCGAAGGAACTCACGCGCAAAGACTTCTGCTGGACGCTGTGCGTCTTGCCTGCCATCACTCAGCCGGCACGCGATTGGTAGACCACCCCCNTCAAAGCGCGCCGCTGCGCCCAGACAGCTGTGTCCTATGGGGTACAAAAAATATACAGAATCTTCGGAAACTCAATTCCATATCTCCAGACATAGTTTCTTTGTACTAATAGTAACACAAAAGCCCTGTACACGTATATGGGGAAAAGCATTTTATATTAATAATTGTGTTCAACGTTGCGGCCTACAACGCCTGGAGAACAAGTTGCAATAGAAGTAGGCGTAATAATTTAGTGTCACGCGCCTACGACCTATGCAACTTGTCCTACACGCATGATCGCACTCCCTTGTTCTCCAGGCGTTGTACGCCGTAACTTTGAACACAATTATTTGATATAAAAAATACGTTTCCGGATATAAGAGCGTATTAATTTTTGTGTAAGTTTTGGTACAAATAAACTATGTCTGGAGTGCGCGGACTGAGTTATCGAACATAATTTTATATTGCCTGCGCCAGACGTGGTGGACTCTCTTGAGCGGCCGAGAAGGGAAACAACTGCGCGCGCAGCTCCGCATCATCCGACCTGAAAACGTTATATGCTGTATATGTTCAGTTTCTACAGTTTTTCCCCCCGACGATGCGATATAAGAAAACCAACTTTATAATTTTATAATTTAAACGTTGTGCCGACTAAATAAAATTGTAAAGTTTGCCGAATGTATTTATAGTTCTGTTTACACATTTTGGGAAAAATAAATTGATTGGTGTCAGATACACATAATGTAAAAATGATTTGGCACATTTACAAGAAAAATCCTTAGAAATCCTGTTGCCATTAGAAATACGAAAAAAGTTTTCGTAGAATTTTTAATACTTATATTTGTTATAATACTAATTATAGGCTTGTATTTCGGTTTACAATATTAAGAAGGAAAAATAATTTTTTTCTTGAAAGCAAATGTGATGAATAAATTAGAGGGACAAGGGAAACAAATATTTTGAATTATAATTCAAAAATAAATAAGTTACGCCTTTGCTTACACGTAGACTCGAACCTAACTTCTTGCGTTACATCCTGCACCTTTAACCACACGAGCAACTTGTGTTATGAGGAAAGGAAGGTTTGTATCTAAGATAAAAAATTATGAGGTTCTGACTAAGCAACAAAAACACAATTTCACGTCTTGGGAAGGACTGAGGTTAATAAATTAGATAATTGCTGCTCTTTATCTAATATATAAAATTCTCCCGTNTTCACGTCTTGGGAAGGACTGAGGTTAATAAATTAGATAATTGCTGCTCTTTATCTAATATATAAAATTCTCCCGCCACAGTGTTAGTCACTGAACTCCTCCGTTTGCCGACCTGGCTAATAATACTTTAAAAAATACATATAAGCCATCCTCTGAGAATAGATTTATATCTATTTTTTACACCCCTAAGTAATAAGAGTGGCCACCCCCAAACATTTTCTTTTTATTTTTTGAACAAAATTTTTATTTTTTATTTTTTTATGATGTGGCATCAAAAAATACATACCCTCCTAAATTTTCACCCTTCTACCACCAACCCTTATTTTTTTATACCGATATTAGTAATTTAATAAATTTTACCCTAGGTCGATAACTGATCAATTATCATCGATCATTTATCGATCTAGGTTACAATTTATTCCCACCAGGTGTCTCCCAGTGACACAGCACGGAGTAGCCGGTCTCCACTTTCTCTCACACAATAACCTTTCTCTTATTCATTTGTGCTCAGATCGTAGTAGTGACGTGTTTACAATTATATTTTCAATAATTAAGTGTACTTCTTAATTAACTTTATTATTGATCGCAAAGCTGTAATTGTTTGTATTTCCATTTTATTAATATTTATTAAATTATCTAATTTTATATTCCGTCATCGTCCACAGAGCTCCATGCCTCTTCCACTTATATACCACATCCTCACACACTTACAATAAGTTATAGTTATTTTTTTCTAATACTATAATCACTAGAAATACTTTTTATGGCAAAACAACGTTTGCCGGGTCAGCTAGTAATATCATAAAATTTCTGCATACAGACTGCACATTTGCAGTTTTATACTAGTAGAATATATTGTTTTAATAACGTGCTTCGGGGACAACAGTTAGTGGTATTAAATAACTACAAAATATTAGTACAGTTCTTTGGTTAAGAACAACGCATTTACTTCAGTTTATGAGTACTGTGTAAATATGAATCATTAACATTAACAGTTAATGTGTAATATAATCGCGTATTTTCAACGTTATCATGATTATTTTATTACGATTANAATCATTAACATTAACAGTTAATGTGTAATATAATCGCGTATTTTCAACGTTATCATGATTATTTTATTACGATTGTATGAGTTGTTTCAAGAGTCTCACGTTATTTACACTTATATTATATTTCTTTTACACACAACTACGTTTTAAATCGCCCATAGTTTTTTTCCACGAACAACTATGTACGGTTTGAGATTGTTGAATGTTCGCCATTTTGTCCGAGCTCGTTGGCACGGACCAGTAAACATTTCTCGAGATCTGTNGGTTTGAGATTGTTGAATGTTCGCCATTTTGTCCGAGCTCGTTGGCACGGACCAGTAAACATTTCTCGAGATCTGTTACAAACGTGTCTCTTGTAATTTTACAAATGTGTGATTTTACAAGAGAAGATTTTTGCACTGTTACAAAATGTTTGTAACTCATTAAATATTAAAAACAATTTTCAACAATGCGTGATATTCATATTTGCTGAAATTTTGTGTGAAATTATTTTTAATGTGGGGCTTGCTGTTTTAGAGAGAAAGAGAGAAAAAGAGAGCATTGTTTTGTAACACAGGAACGTAACCTTTAGAAGAGGAATACTTTAAAAGCGTATTACATACAAGTAAGTTTGTGACCAAAAACTGTTATTATTTTTATTTTGGTGTGAAAATCTAGCTTTCGTAATAATGTAATGCAATGATGTTCTTGACATTTCGTTCTCTTTTGGACACTAAAAAGAGTTAGGTCAAATATTAAATGACGTCGTTACGAAAAGTCGCTAGGCAAGCTGCTTCCTGCTGTTCTGCGTCGTAAAACCCGGCAACGGTAAAATATTAACGGCGTCCTTTTGCTTACACGGAAGGTGCTAAACTACCTGGTTGGAGAATTTCATGACCTAGTTCGCGAAGTTTTCGCACGTTCACAAAATTGTAACTCCATAAAATAAATAACTTCTGTCTGTTATAAATTATGTCGATGCAATTAAAGAATAATGCAAATTAACCCAGTAACGCAAATATTAATTTTTTCAGATCAGGTACGGCAAAAGGGGAAATTTTCGGTCTGAAAAGTACTTTCTTTTTACGACTGACAGTTTGGAACCTATCAAAAGAGTTTCGACGTATCCATGTTACAAAAAGCAACCAATTGTAAAATTGTGGTGAGTGAGTGAGTAAAGAGATTTGGGCGGCTCTTAACATCGAGGTCTTGAGAGCCGATGAGGTTGAAGTGAGGTGAACATTGAGCACCGCCGGAATGTATGGGTGGGGAAACGAGAGATCCCCGAGAAAACCCGCCGACCAGCGGCATCGTCCGGCACGATTCCGACATGCGAAATTCCAGGAGTGACCCGGCCGGTAAAAATTGGTTACCAACCAATTGATACTAGCTTTCGACTTTTCCTCAAAAACAGTGAATAAACATTGTTAACAAGGCTATGTTTAGACATATTAGTAGTATGGGTTATCAGTTTGTAAAATTGCTATCCACTTTTATTTTTACTTATGCTATTATATGAATTATTTTTGGTTGAAGCAACCGGAATCATGAATGTTACATTGTGTTATTTGAGCAATTAATAGTTTTAATTATGAACACTTGTAAATAAGTAGATTTAAGCTGAACAATTCCGTATCTTTTCCCTTATTTTGACTTTTTGTTCCCCGCACCATGATCTTGGTATCACTGCTTATTCTTACAGTCACTGTGTACCGTAACATTATATACTCATGTCTTGTTCAGTAATAATTAGTTACAACTAAATACTTGTACCTCAGAATTTTTCATTAGTTATGCTTATTTGTCACATCATAATCTTGGGTAGTTTATTGTTTATATTATCATCGCGTTGTCCTAATAATAAACTATCAAACTGTGTTCAATTATTAATTACTTTTTAAATTACAATACTTGTAAATTTGTGGCTGTTAACTGATTATGACGCTGCAGTTTTTAAACCTTGTGTTTTGGAGTCCTAATGATTTCTTAATTTTTGTTCATCGTACTTTGTCTATTGAATCTATGGTGAGTAATTTTAAAGTTTTCTAATATAACCCTTGTAAATTAGTGTTGTTAACTATAGGTGTTATTATATAACCCTTGTAAATTAGTGTTGTTAACTATTCATGTTATTAAATTATCTTCATTGGTTTTAACTTCTGCAAGTTGCTTCTTGAAAAAAGTATTCAGTTCACAAATGCTATCACAGCATGTCGAGGGCCGCGGTTGAGGCAGTTTGCCTGCCACCACTGTGATACGGGTTCGGTTCCTGGCGATGTCAACAGGGGTTATGCATGTGGCAATCGTGGTTGGTGGGTTATCGCGGTGGTCTCCCGTTTCCATCACCCTTGCGTTCAGAAGCTGCTCCATGTCCGTCTCATTTCACCCAAGCGCAACCAAGTCATTTGAAGGCCTTTGTTCGAATTTACAGCCCGAGAGTTAATTTGTAATTTTTCTAACTATTAGAACTACTGTAGTGTTTTTTAGTGTAATTATTGATGTTTAACAGGGTCAAAGACAATCCCAATGAAACGACTTCAACCAAAAAATCGACATAAGTTGACATTTTAGCAAATTTACGTATATGCCATGCACTGAACTTTCTGAAACTTTTACGATGGCAATGGTTGCCAAGATACAGAATTAAACAGTAATGAATATGGGTTTGGAACCCGGTCCTGTTAGATCTTAAATTTATAACCGAAGCTGTAGTTTATGGACAGCCATAAAATTTTTCATTTGCACCGACACAATTTTACGTGCTTAGGACAGCCAAAAACCAACAAAAAATAATCGGTTTGCACAGATAAAAATTATTATTTTGCTGCGCAAAACTATTTGCTTATATTCAACATAACCCTTTTCTCAGTGTAGAAAAAAAAAACACAATAATACCATTTCCTCAACAATCTGTCGCAAGAAAACTGTAGACTGAAGAAGACTACATTTCAATTTTTTCCCTTAAATTTCCGAAATTACTTTTTTCGAAAGAAACAAAGTGCTTGAATACTTGAACGCGTGTGTGAATCCGGTGCGTGTTTCTCTTCTAACCACATCGAACTCCTCTCCTTTTTGTCAATATTTTCACCACCTATCCCAAATTAATTTGTTAAGCGTTAATGCCATTACTAGGGTGTTGTGCATCCCACTCCATCATTCCGGTATAATTTCCATATTATTTGTCGCAATTTATTTATTGCGAGTTTGTTATAGTAGGTAGGTATATAGATGTTTACGTCGCGTTGGCAGCAGGCTCGTCAGTAACGGTGCAAGTTGGTCAGAGAAATTGGCACAGGTTTATAACTCGAGCGCACAATAAATGCCATATAAACCAGCCCGGCATTCGCTAGGAGAGATAACGGAGAGCCCCAGGATGTTGGACCTAGCATCACTCCTGAGAGTGAGTGTGGCTTTGTCGCCACTGCAACTCCTCACTCGGTGCGAGTACGATGCCATGGATGTGTAGAGCAACTATAATAACTTCCATACTACTTTAAACTTTATATAAATATGAATACATAAACCGTCAGGAATTCCCTGTATCTTGTATGTTCTTACAAGGTATGTGAAAATAAATGTTTATAACATTAAGTAATGCAGAATGCCAGATGATAAGAACTGAATAGTCTTCGTTCTCGTGTTATGGATTATTCGTAAATTATTAATCATCATTGCAAAAGTTGGGGATTTGATAACTGTATTAATTTTGTACACATGGACTAGAATTATAGACAACTTTGGACTCTGATAGTATGCTAAACGGCAGGAAATGCCGAATATTATATATGTTCACTCTTTTGTTTGAAAACTATCCATGTTGAGGCCTTGATTCCTCTAGTTTTTCATGCTTGCTTTCAGCGCGCAAAGTCACTCCCATTAACGTTTCGAATGGTTTAGTGGATATTCTATATACATATATGTTGTATGCTCAAGTATATGCATACGTACATACACACGAATACGCCCATAGTTAATAAGGCAGTTGTTACAAATTGATAGTTTTTTTCAGTATATTCGTACTGAGCATAGTCGAACCACTGACTTTTTTTTTTTTTACTAAAAGTGGCTGTGTCTCAACAGAGAGATGTTTAGTCTTATTGGCTATTATTATTATAACTGCATAAGTTAGACCTACTCTGATACTGCTGGCATTAAAACATCATAAATAATATACAAATTATCATAAATAATATACAAATTAATATACTTACCTCAGTTAATTTAACCTAGGCATTCATGCTCCAGTTCTACATTTGGAAGAAAAATCTACAATTTTTTTTTTACGGAAGGTGTGGCCCTTTTTGCCTGATTCAAATATTCTGCTTAGGGTCATGTTAGTACGTAGGCTACTACCGGCAGAAGGCGTTATTTGCGCGGTAGAAGACATCCTCAATTCCCATAAAGATGTTTTTTATAGCCTATTCCAGGATTTATGGCACACATGCAGAAGAGAAACTAGTCTACTATTAAGGTATTTTTCCATTATGAGGTACAAAACCTGTAACTATAACATATTATCAACACTTTTAATATGAAACATCTTAGTAATTAATAAATAGTGCTTAATATTTAACTGATATTAATCGTCACATAAATTATATATCTGCAATGCACGTGATCATTGGTTTAATAAAAACGTAATTTTCATTACGATAAACATACAGGCTAGACAATGAATAAAAACCATAATTAGTTTTGCAATTAAAAAAAATGTTTAAAAAGATGTAAATGTTTGTGAACAAAATATTTTTGCGGACGAATTCGTTTTAAGTTTTCTTTTCATTAATTCTCCTGAGTAAGTAATTTTTGTGGTCCTTCTTATGACCACGCTAGCTCACGTCTAGAGAAAACTTACCAGTGATGGCTGCAACCCAATCCCAGGGTGACTCACTACTTTATCAAATAATTGGCAATCAAGTGATTCGGTCTTTACTAAAATAAGTCAAATCAAGACGTTCTGCCGCTTCTAGCTAACCTTTACGTAGCCATGGGATGTAAAACTCAATGTTGCCCGAGTCCTTTTACTAAATTTATGCTTCCACAACAGAAAATGCTAATAAATTAGTATACACGAATTTGTGTTTGTATATTTTGAACAAAAATGCAAATACTTAAGCTCTTTTAAATAAAATGGGCAATGTACATTTTCATAAAAAAAAAGATATTGTAGTACTGAATCGTGCTGCAAGCCCGTGTAAATGATCCAGTATAGTAAAACAGAGCGCCGAGACTGGCCATTGTAGGCAGAACACGGTGTGTCAGTCTGGCTCGCCCACCAGCCAAGCCGCAGAAACCGCAAACAGGCAGGGAAGCACTTATTCCTAGACAGCAATCAGATCGGGAGAAGAGATAACGAGCAGCCTGCTAAGTGCCATCACCATTCCTTCACCATTTGAACCCTGCTGACCACTCGCCTGGAAGCAGTTTCGCCTCTCGCCACTACCATGATTTCCAGCAGCACTGCATTGGCGGGAGGAAAGTCCTGAAATCCGAACAGAATTGACTTTAAAACGACCTATTTTATGTTTCTAATAAGTGTTAGTTTGGCATTTTCGGACACGGCATTGATGTGTAGTGGCAATAAAAATGTTAGTTGTTGTTTCTTCTTTGTTATGCCGTAGTTATAACCCTGGTCCACTGTGTATGTGCGGAGTGGGAAGCAATCTCCTAGGAGCCTGCACTCATCTCCAGCGAAAATTTCACGCTTTTTTTAATCATTAGTTTGGCTTTCTGGGATGTTGTAAAGGTGTTTTCTAACCATATAACGCTAGCACAGTGACTTTAAAATATCACATACTATTTTTATCTCTATCCAAGCTTTGTAAAATGTATAATGGATAATTTCACCGAAGTCTGCACATTGGTCCTATGCCGAGGCGCAAATAGATATAATTTAATAACAGAAATGTTTTACTTGCCTAAACCAAATTTCATCAGAACAAAGCAGAAGGTTGTTGTTTTTTTACATGATCAAAACTGTGTACACATATTTTCAACAAGTCTTGTATTACGAGCCCACAGATGAAAGAAATTGATTATTAAATATCTCTACTACCTTAAAAAAAAACTAACAAAATTAAGTATACACAACAAAAATAGCTTAACAAAGTAGTGTACGAAATTTAATCGAGATCAGCCAACAAAACCAGAACTAGTGCTCCAACTTAAATGTTAAATTCTAAACGCCAATATTCCAGGAATACGAGGCACTGCACTGGAAATTACAGTTTTCGCAATTTTCACGGTGAAAAAATAAGCTCAAAAGTTTAAATTAAAGACTGGAACCTCTTAGTGGAAGAACAAGATTAAGGTACATAAAATTTTACTAATTAAGAACATTCGAATTGGAGCAACGGAGTCTTAATTTAAATACGGCTGCATTATTAAACCTGTTCATGCAGTTTTCACAGTCGTCCATCCTAATTAACGTTACTGCAATCAATGTTTATTTTCAGCTGGTGTTTGCCGAGGTGAAAATGAACATTACGTTACTGCTGTGATAATGAATAATTGTCTAGTAATTGTTATTATATACAGGTTCAGAGAAAAGATTAAAACAATTTTTTTATGGGTTTTATTCTTTACATACAACACACTAAGTAGAAACTCTTATTTAATTTTTCTTAACATTTCACCATTATTCCACCGCATTGAAAATCTCCATTTTCACGTTTTTTTTTTCTGAGAATCCACGCTGGAACGAAGGTTCTGCGTTGGCACTTTTTGAGCTCTCCGTGTGAAGTATTTTGAGTTAAAGGCTGTTCGTGTTGAAGTGAGCACTTTTTAAATCAACGTGCGTGTATTTTAACAGACACACTAGTGACATTCGCTCAATAAAGTTGGTAACGACGGAGGGAAAGTATTTCCATGTCTTAACGTTTAATTAAGAGAGTTCGGTTTACATTGGTTAATACGCACTACAACGATTTATTTTTTTCTCAGAGTTTTTAAAGACATGTAAGTGTAAGAATTAGCGAATTTGTAAAATATTCACTTTTCTAATAATATTACAGTTTTCATTGTATAGTGNACATGTAAGTGTAAGAATTAGCGAATTTGTAAAATATTCACTTTTCTAATAATATTACAGTTTTCATTGTATAGTGCATGGATGAAGTGATCAGGTCCGTGGCAATATCGATTTTACATACGGCGGAAGGGTACACGATGTGCTTGCAAGTAGATCTTAAACAGGGCTTCTTAAAGTGCTCAGTTTACAGATAATATCCTATAGAAGGAGAAAGGCTTCACATGAAGCCCTGCACGCGGCTGTAGAGAAATGCTGAACACATGATTGAATTTCACACACTACAAGAATTGTCAGAAAAAAAACAATTTTTGTTGTGTAATAAAGAAGAGTACATATATTGTGTAATGCTATAACATATTTTGCTAGAATTTTTAAAAATTCAAATTTCATAAAAATAAATTGTTAAAGACTATTTTTAGTTGAAAATTTAACCGTGTTTCAATTGTCGATGCTTAAGAAAGAACATTTAGCAAGAAAACCTTTGTCAAGTGAGGCACCTATAAAATATAATTACTATGGTTTGAACATATTAGTACTAATGTTACAAACATTTAGTATAATTGACTTTATGTCATAAATTTTAGTTATAAAAATTATAACTTTCATGGTTGAAATTAGGGTCGCTCCTAGATTTTCACATGTGGGTGTCGTACCAGACGATGCAGCTGGTCGGTGGGTTTTCTCGCGGTTCTCCCGCTTCTCCTGCTTCTCCCGCCCTTTCATTCCGGCTCTTCTCTTTTCTCACTTCATTTCACCCTCATCGGATATCAAGACCTAGTTGTTAAGAGCCGCCAAAATCTCTCAACTCAACACAACTTCGCCTTAGGTTTGCTGTCAGGGACACACAACGTTGCCATTTTATTTTCCTTTGCCTCGTTACAGGCAGTTTCTTTCCGCAATTTTTATTTCTTTCCGATCATGCTTTGTTATCACCTCCTTGGAGGATTGTCCTATCTTCGCACCTTTATTAATTTGATTAATTGCATACAATGCCATCTCCAGGTCGTCTAGTGTAGTTCCCGTGGTGCAGATGGCGACACTGCTATCCACCCAGTTCCCCACACATCCTGACACTTCCTACTATAGTCCATTCACGGTTACTTCCAACTTTCCTGAAGCCCTGCTGAAGATCTTCTTCCAGAATATTCCCCCGCCTCATGCAAACAAAGCTTAATCTAGTATAAAAAAATTACACCATAGGGTTAACGCACCGCATTCCTACGCACTCAAGAGCAATAATAGTTTGCATAAGAACTATTTATTACTAGGGATTACCAACACATATATTTTTTCTCTGTTTTTATTCACATCAGTTATAAACGAAATATTATAATTTATAAATAGAATATAAATAAAAAATTTTATATGACAAAAAATAAATTATTTTTATGTAACATAAGTGCAAAACGCTTGTGATACATTACATATTTAGGAAACATCCAAATACGTTATACATTGGGTGATTTTTCAAAGGTTTGATTCAAGATGTGCGAAGATACCGCGAGTAGACTATACTTGCATGCTTTACACAGCGGCGGCGTACAGTACTTCGCTAGCTCGAGACAGAGAGAAAAGGATAGAAGGAGGGAAGGAGGGAGGGAGAGAGGGAGGGAAGGAGGGAAGGAGAGGAGGAGAGAAGGAGAGAAGGAGAGATGAATAGAAGAGAAGGAGAGATGAATACAAGAGAAGAAGAGAAGAGGAGAAGAGAAGAGAAGAAGATAATAATAGAAGAAGAGAATAATAGAAGAGAAGAATATAATAATAGAAGAATATAATAATAGAAAAATATAATAATAGAAGAATATAATAATAGAAGAATATAATAATAGAGGAGGAGAAGAGGAGGAGAAGAGGAGGAGAAGAGAGAGTTCAGANATATAATAATAGAGGAGGAGAAGAGGAGGAGAAGAGGAGGAGAAGAGAGAGTTCAGACTGGAGTCTGCGGAATGGCGCGCGGCTCGGGTCTACAAGGGCCACTCTAGTGTTAAGCAAACGCCGCCGCGCCAAATTAAAATTTTAAGACCACTGGCCGGGAGAAGCGCTGAGTTTAAAACAAAAAGAAACAGTAAAAGAAAGGACGCCCTGAGTCGCGAGCAAGCGGCGGTTGCTCGTACTTTCTGTGAAAGCTCTCCTTGAGAGGCAAACGGCGCGCTTCGTTAATCATGCAACGTTACGTTACAAATCCCTTGATGCTTGGTTTGAAGTAGCCTACTTTTATGTTAATAACAATATTTATTCTCCTTTCATGCAAAAAATAAAATAAAATCAAGGGCCTTGGCCTCGAAAAAAATGTGTTATTTTATATTTGAACCATATATTGTTCAACTTCTGCATTGTCTGCGACTACCTAATTCACAGATAAAATATTTTCAGACTGCATTGTTTTTGCAAAATTACGCATAAAAGTAAACATTTTACGGTTTTTGTGATGTATAAATAAAATTAACTAAACTACTTGCAGAACATTAAAAAGGGCAACTGAAAGATCTTGTCTTAACTCATTTTAAGGTATATTTAGCAAGAGTTATTTTCTAAAAATTTGGGGGCAGCCGAAAAAAAAAGCAAGAATTTCCTTATTTTCAGAAATTTTTTTAATGTGCAAAAACATTTTCTTGTACAATTTTTTAGACGTCTTGAAGCAGCTCTTGGCATTTTCTTTCAGTGTGAATTATCTTATTTCTATACGTAATATGGTTTTCTTTAATCGTACCTTTCAAAATTTTCATTTTGGTGCAATGTGGCAAAGAAACAGAGGGAAATAGCGAGATATATTAAATTTTGAACGTTACCTATCCCGGTAATGTTAGCTAACCTTTCACCAAATGGCACCTAAAACAAATATTTTGAGTGGTGCAATGTTACGGTAATTTACATTTATTATCCTTTTTTTTTCTCGTGCGTAATCCCCTGTCATAAACGCACTGTGTTCGTGCTCTACTTGCTCGTGCGTAAAGGGCCTGTGAACTCTTGCCCTTTCGGTTCCGGTACGCAGGAACGTGCGAAGGAAACTGCCTGCTCTCAACGGCACGACATGTGACGAGAACACCTACGGAACGCAGTTATTGCCGCCGGGACACGCTACACGGAATATCCATCACATCTCCCGACGAACACCAGAACCATGGATGGCTCTGCAGGGCCGGAAGCGTGGTTCGGACGCTTGTGATGGATGCTGACGACATACCCTTTGAACTTGGCGGCATTACGTTCCAGGGGCCCAGCATCGCCTTAATCTCGGGTCGGGTGGAAAGATAAAGAGTTGAGCGAAGAGGTTTAAGTGAATCTTAACGTAGAGGTCTCGAGAGCCGAGTGAGGTGAGCATGGAGCGGCACCGGAATGCAAGAGCCCGAGAAAACCCGCTGACCAGCGGCATCATCCGGCACGATTCCCACATGCGAGAATCCGGGAGCGACCCCGCCGGGAATCTAACCCTGGTCGTCTAGGTGGGAGGCGAGTGGTCTGACCCCTGCACCACCGTGGCCCCTAGGGCAGATGGATACCACCAGCCGTAGATCTGCTTTCACGGGCATACAACTCATTGTATGCCCGTTATCTTTTATGTTTTCATTATATGTCAGTCCAGTTTTGGAAACTTCTAACATTATGCTGTTTATAATGATATCAAGGTATTCTTAAATCATAACAGCCAGGTCACTGGAATAGTCTTCAGTATGAAAATAAATAATATTATTTATTTTTATAAACAACAGTAGTCTATGCAGTGAGCTTCAAATCAAGAACCAACGCATCAACGGGCATGAGTAGTCATTTGTGATATTTGAGATCACTAGATAACTTGGTGTAGCTTCGTTTCCTGTAAATAGGGATTCGTTCATGCTTAGTCATGTCAGCTCTAAATATAAGGGGAAGCAATTTCTCCTTTCCTCGCAGGTTGACGGCAAACATTTTCAAAGTAATGCACGCGTTCGCACATACTTTTTTTCTGCCTGAAATACAAGTAGACAATAAATTGTTTTAATGTTTTAAGCCTTGTTTCTTCTGGACCCATATGACGACCAGGAGGGAATGCCAAAGGCTATCGGTGCCTCCGCCTTACCAATTGTCGCGCCATTCATCTATTCAACAAGTCTTTCCAAGATGCATATGTGGCGATAGGCTTCCCCCCTTTTTTCTTTCTGAATTTCATTGTTGGCTTCTTAATGCAAAAATGATTTCAATGACATACCATTACATTTTTTTTTTTNTTTTCTTTCTGAATTTCATTGTTGGCTTCTTAATGCAAAAATGATTTCAATGACATACCATTACATTTTTTTTTTGTAAATTTAACTATACAGGATGATTCTAAAATCATGTGACAAACATTGAGGGGCGGTAGAGCTCACTAAAACAAACAATTATTGTATAGGAATATATGGGCGGGAGTGACGCGTTGAGGCACAAACACAAAAATAACACATGAAATGCAACACATTGTTTATTTACAACGTCAGCGCTGAATGCCTTTTTACAGCAATGTTTATAATGATTGCTCAAAATTGCTACCACCGACAGTAATGCAAGCTTGGTAGCGTCGGTGGAGTGATTGGCGAACAGATTCAAATACGCCGGGTATTTCACGCACGCCACCATTGTCAGCCAATCACGCCATATGTAGAGGTCGCCAAGCATGCGTGACTGTTGGTGGATGCATTTCCAGCAACTGTTTTAACATTTTCTGTACGGAATCACTCGTTAAGTGTGCTGCTAATGAACATTTTATGTTTCCGTTAATGTGTTATGTTTTTGTGTTTGTGCCTCAACGCGTATTTTCCGCCCATATATTCCTATACAATAATTGTTTGTTTTAGTGAGCTCTACCGCCCCTCAATGTTTGTCCCATGATTTTAGAATCATTCTGTATATATTCTTCAGTAAATACGGACATGCATTATGCTTTGTAAGATTACAGATGGACTGCGGTATTTTATCGCTCCCAAGAATATAACTTGTGCACGTATTTGTTATCACACAAAACTTAAGTAAACAGCCAGTGACCTAATACCAGTTACCATTTCTAGGACGTATATCATTCTGAGGGTAACTGCTGGTTATACCGGTTTGAATATGATTTAGAATTTTTTGAAATACCTTTGTTAACGATGTCCGCAGTCGATACATTTTTATCAGGATTGCGGCGGGACCAGACAGAGAAGATGGTGGTGGTTGTTGCACAGGTTCTTAAGCTAACTTAAACATCATTCAAACAAAATTTAAAACTTGTAAAATTTTTTCCTTCAGTATTTCGTTAAACAATTTTAGTGTTTCAAAGTATGAAAATTTTTTGTAAACACACAAAAATAAATTTTTTTTTTCGAGTTGCGAGATTTTTATAAATTTCTCTGTATAGATTCCACTTTGTCCCTTCATTGCAAAGGACTTACCAATCGGCATGTAGGGGAAATCCATATATATTATGTGTACTCTTAAAATGACATATATCCACTTGTGTAATGATAATGAAGTGAAGTCTGCTTCCACTTGCCTGAAGTATTCAACCAGGAAATGCATTTATACCTTTCTAAAAGTTTACCGGGAATGTACTTAAGTATATGGAGATAAAAAGCAGTTTAAATACATGCTATACTTCGTAAACTATGCGGTGTTTTCTGCGAAATACAGACTAGTGTCAGTAATTTTTTCCTTAACATGTATTAATTGGTTTATTCTTTTGACTTCGTTATCGGTTGCATAAATACACGTACTATTTACAATAACGTCTCAGATAATATGAAAATGTATTTCCGAGAATGAAAAATTCACCGTTTTGAAACTTGTCCAATGTAGGCGGCTTACCCGTATATAAAATCCGTTATAATATCCAGTGACGTAAATTGTTTGCTGAACAGCTTCATGCCAACTTGAAAAATATTGCAACATTTTCCCTAGTTCAGGGCACAATCACATTCCCTACGCTACAGTGCTTTACGGTTTTAGCTTGCAAAATACGACAATCGATGCACACGCACGTAAAAAGCTATAAAAAAAACGAACACGGTTAGACAACGCCCCGACATCGAGTCGATGAATAAAGTGCCGATGCGTGATTTTGGTATTCGGCCTCTCTTACGATAAATAACCAGGATGGGAAAATGAGCTTTCGGATGTGGCCTGCAAGGCTAACTACTCTCTTGATGTACAGGTACTAATGACATTTGCACTCTAAAAAAATCTATTCAAAGTTTTCTGCTCAGCAAAAAAATAAAAAATAATCTGTATGAGTAGAATGCATTTTTAATGGGGCACAGATGGCGTCTTGCATCAGAGTCAGTGCTGTTTTTGCTCTGTCATACCGGTTTGCCGGCGGCCATCTTGTTCGCAATGTTGGATGTCGGTGACCTTGATCTTTTACCTTTACCCGGTAACCTTTAACCTTGAAAACCCAAAAAATATCCAAATAAATTTAAAAAAAACTATACCAATTTAATATCAATATATTAAAACTTATTAAATATTATTAAAAATTTATTAAAAAGTTAATTTAAAAATTATTATTAAAAATTATTAAATACGTTATCAATAAAAAAAAAAATTAAATTTTTTTTTTTAAAAAATATTAGTTAAAAAATATTTTTTAAAAATCATTGTAAAAAAACTTAGGTTTCCTGAGGTCTCCTCAGCACCCAGTCCAGCAGATGACTGAGCCCCCTCCAATCAATCACATTGTTCTTAACATACCCCTCCCCAAAAAACCCCCCACCAATACTCATTCCATCGTACGCAGCCATATTGGGTTTTTTCGTTTGTCATTTGTTTATACATTGCTGGAAGCCGCGATATTGAAATTTCCCATTTTAATTTCCCTTTTTCCCTTGGAATTTTCCCTTTTCCCTTAAAATTTCCCTGTTTTCCTTCAAAAAAGCACCGATACCCCCAGTTACAAAAAAACGATCCCCCGAAAGGCACTTTTCGATCTATCGGAAGGATTTGGGGGGATCGTTTTTGAGAGCAGAGCAGTGGCTGCCATAGGTATTGATTTTATAGGCATTGGGTATGCCATATCTATACACCGAGTCCAAGGTTCGGAGTCAGTGCTGACTATCCACCATCTTGGTTTCTTGCGAGAAACAACTGAAAATGGAATTTGTAGCTTGCTGAAAATTACGACGCACTCTGTCTAAACATAATTTTTGGCATAAACGAGTGGTTAATATTCAACTTTCTGGGTTATTAATTTATTATAAAGTCCTCTGAATATAGAAATAAATAAATCTATTTGTGATAATTGGTGATTTTTCAGTAAGAAGTTACTGAAAATGAAATTCGCACTTGCTAATAGTGGCTCGGCGCCCGGTATTTAAATTTTTTCGGACACAAGAGGAGGTCGCATTCGAATACCATTTTTGGGTACATTTTTATTTTTACGACGTCTGCCAGTGATTACGATATGCAGTGATATTCTCTAGTTCAGGTTTACCGGATGGATTCTGAAACTCTCTCCTCAAATATAGCGATAAATCTTAAATAAATAACTTTGAAAGGTAACACAATTTATAACTTCGTAGTTTTGTATTGTTGTAACTTTTAAGAGGCGGGGCATGTAGGCTTTATTTGTTTTGCGGAGTTAAAAATAATATTCCTTACTATTAAGTAACTGAACGTATTTTGCACTATAAATAATTTCATACCTAGCTTCATAGCAGCATTTAAGCCATATTCAAGGCAAAACCTGTAGTTATTGGCTGAAATTTTGCAGAATTTTAAATTACCCTTATTAAAAAATTGATATATTTAATTTCGTCGTGATAATAAGCGAAGCTAGTAACTCGTATTACAGTCGATTTTACAAGGGATGGAAAAGGAAATTACCAGTCCTTACCGTTATTTTTTATTATATTAAAATAAATTGGAACACTTCATTATTTAACGTGCTAAAAAGGTTCTTTGCTTGTTAATATTACAGTTTATTACTTCACATGTTACCGCGGAGCTAAGAGGTTTTCGTGCCATTTTTGGAACTGCAAGGTTTTCTAATTAGTATGATGATTCGGTCTTGGGAACTATACCATTATGTGTAAGGGTTTCTTATGCATATTAAGCGACATTAACTACCAAGCAAAATTTTATATGACAAAACGAATGTTCCTTTTTTCTCATTCATAACCTGAAAATGCGCAATAAATAAATTTATTTTTGAGATTTAAGTTTTTTTTTTGCATGAAATTCAGCATTACAGCACATTTCCTGCCAAAAATCAGAGGTTGTTAAGGAGGGGTGAGAACCTAAGGTACATAGCATTTTCGTTGCTGTGTAAACACAAAAGGAAATTATTAAAAATAACTTTCCTTTCTTTCTTTCTTTGGTGGGAAATTAAGTTGTAATGATAAAATGGCGGTTCTACTTTTTTCTTGCAAACAAACTATTGAGTCACAGTATCCCAAGAAACAATTTTCCCCGAATTAAAAGTTAGCTTGCCATGTGGTCTCTAGAGTAATAGGGGAAACTCGGGAAAACTTGGCAGTTTCTCGTTTTTCTTCCGACTGAACTTCCCGACTACTAATCTCCCGTACGCCTATATCAGAAAGTCACGCCAGCAAGCTTACCATCGTGTGAGCAGATTTCAAGCTTCCGTGCTGAAAATATGCGAAGGAAACTGCTTGTTATTTTAATTCTGCACCTGAAGCATTTTATTACTTACATTTTTTTTTATTTGTACTTTGAATTTGCCACTTCTTAATTTATGAAAACAGCATTTCGACGGAATATCTTGCTTTCCTATAAGTTTTCAGTTGTGAAGGCGATTTTACTTATATTCCATAAATAGGGCCAGTGACTTTTCGCGTAAAAATCGGAGCACACAGTAGACTTCAATACTATATACACACACCAGGTGTTGTTATACCTCCATTGGCTGCTGGTGCCGTGTCCGTCTTTGACCAAGCCACTCAGGACAAGACACTGAACCTTCGTGATTCGTGCGCAAACGGTTAACACGGGCCAGAACATTTTTTTTAGCAAATCAAAGAAGCTGGACGACCCTACAGTGCTTTGGACTGTATCTTNTAAGTAACTCCGACACTGAACCTTCGTGATTCGTGCGCAAACTGTTAACACGGGCCAGAAC
>NQII01002952.1:66603-82468 GCA_002778355.1 Clitarchus hookeri
CTGCTCTGTGTTCTAGTGAACTTCACCGTGATTATCGGCCGCGCGCAGTGGAAGCCCCTAAACCCGTTGACGTTGCAGTATAAACGTGTGTGTCTACAACAGAAGCGAAATTAATTTAATGTGTCATCAAAATTGGAAAGGATCCGGGTTCAGTTCCTGGTCGGTCAGGGTTGGAAAACATCAGGCGTGGAATAATTTTTGTAACTTGTCCCTTAAATTTGACACTCCACAAGACTCTAAAACGATCCTCCTGCCGAAAATTATTTCGGTACATCGCCCGCTTTGGTGAATTATTCGCAAACCCACCGTATCAGCGTAAACGTATAGACAGGAAAGCGTGGACGTCAACCTTCCATTCCCATACATTCATACTAACGTTTCTACGTTTTCTCAGGAAGGAGTGAAATACGTAGGGAATTTCCTATGTTTTTATAGTAACTTACACTCAACATTCCTATATTGGCAGCCTGGTATGTAGTATTATTCCCGTACTATATATATATACATATGTATGTGTGTGTTAAAAACATTAATTGCAGTTTAAGACGTCAGCTAGAATTTTTTTTTTCGTGTGTTCCTTCATCACGTTAAAAATATCATTACTTTAATTTGCCATAACCTGCACTATATTTGGGTTTCGGTTTATTTTAAAATTGTAAAATCTTGCGTAGTTATCCCATTCTGCTCAGTGTGAATATTCACGCCTTGGTAAAAAAAAACCCGTTGCTTAAATGGTAAATATCCACACTCTTAATGACTTACGGAATCATTACATACTTAAAAACATGATATTGCGAAATATACTAGTAAGGTTAAAACATACCTACTTTTGTAGCTACTAAATTAAACATTTCTCAGTTTTTTATATGCTATGAAGACACATAAGTTCACTACAAATATTACTTTAGGTAAAAAAAAATCCAAACCCGTATTTACTTCAACGAACGTATTTTAATTGCTTTATTTTCATTTGCATAAATTTGTATTAAAATCTAGGTATCTCGAAGGTTCAGTGTTGGACTTACTTAGTCCTGAGTGGCTTGGTTGAAGACGGACACGGCACCAGCAGCCAATGGAGGTATAACAACAGCTGAGGTGTGTATATGGTATTGAAGTCTACCTTGTGCTCAGATTTTTACGCGAAAAGTCACTGGCCCCTATCTATCACACATAATGGAAACGATCATTGACTGGGTAATGTGGCGCTGCAAATAAAAATGTCTGAAGGTACCCTTCCTATACCGGCTTGCAAAAACTACTAATATGGTTGACGTATGTCACAGCGAGCACCACAGGACGCGAGAATGGTGCAGCACAAAGCAAAATATTAAATAAGATGATTAAACTGTGTGACGAAGAGTAGAACAAGCGGTATGTATCTCTTATTTGAATGGTACTTGCAATGGAGGTAAGTGATTACAATTAAAAATTACTTCGTACATACGCCAAAGCTATGTCGCTAAGGAAAAAACAGGATGGGATTAAAATGACACACGAGAACAAACTGCTGTTTGTTGTCTTAACTGAATTCCTTGTGGATAGTTTAAAATAGATATCTGTTGACATCAACTATACTTGAGTGGTTCTCGTACATGTTTTAAATGTCATTATCTTAAGTTTTTCTTGGCTACATAGCTTGGTAACGGCGTAGGACCAAACTAATTTTTCACTTAATCGGACATGTCTCTTATTCTTGTGGAACGGGCAGCTGTCGCAGCGGGGAAGTTAAAGAAAGAAAATAGAAAGAAAAAAAACTGTTGCTATGGAAACAAAAACTAAATTATTGTCGACAGCCAACGAGAAGAGGAAACTACCAGAAACGAACGCCGAGACGAGCTCGTTTGATTGTGGAGTAGCGAGGAGCAATTTGCATGAATTTCACTCAGAAAGCACACAGCTTCTGCAATTGAAAACTTTTACGCTTTGCTGGAAAAGAATAAGCCAATGCACAAGACGAGTGGGATTCGTTGCACAAAGCCGGAAAACGGGACGGGTTATTTTTTTTTATTATGGAAATAAATGACATTGTAGCTTGCACAACTTGAGAAAGACGAGTTTAAAATTGTAAACTTAGAGACAAAATTTTTTCCTGTTATTTGTCTTGATTAACAATGGATTCATTCAAACTGTTCGCTCGTAGTATACTTTATAATTTCCCTGATTTATGCAATAATCCTAGTGCGGAATAAATGTATTGAGCAGATTTATCCTGAACAACAATTACTAACTTAGTAAATTGACGCGTCACGGAAAATTAGAGTCTATTCGCGGTTTCTTCACACTTTATGAAACAAACATTTGAGAAATGAAACCATGTATGACGTGTTTGGTTGGTTCTAACATATGTCATGCAACATAATTTATTTACACCGTTGTTAACGTAAAAGTATTTTATTTTGGGGTAAATAGAACATCTAATTATATTTTACGTATACAATATGTTTCATTTATAATTAATACTGTACGAATTGAAACATATTATTGAACTGAGTACGCACGAATGAGCTGCATTGTTCTTTTAGCGGAGGGGTAGCTTCAAAGTAGAACTTTAGAGCAGGGCTTCAGAAAACTTGAAAGTAACCATGAATCAACTATAAAAATACATGATACTATGTGTGACCTAACTTGATTATAAATGGAATTAGACAAGATTGAAAATTGGCAATTGCCATAATTTTTTTGCAAAATTTCGGAAACTTTGCAATGAAACAAAATATTCGTGAATAGTTTTAGGGTGATTTGATATCTGCTATCAAGGGGGTGCCTTGTTATTAACCAATAAAAATTGGCTACTCGTTGGAACTGAGTGGTAGTGGAGAGTTTTGGGTGGCTCTTAACAGCGAGGTCGTGAGAGGCGATAGGAGTGAAGCGAGGTGAGTATGGAGTAGCGCTGGAATGGAAGGGTGGAGAAAATGGGAGATCCCCGAGAAAACCCGCTGACCAGCGGCATCGTCCGACAGATGCGAAAATCCGGGAGCAACCCCGTCGGAAGTAGAACCCGGTTCGCCTAGGTTGGAGGCGAGTAGTATAACCACTACACCACCGTGCCCCCCCCCCCTTCCCAGGGAAAATTCCAGTCTTATTTACTGGGAGAATTTGGAGCCACTAACAATTATTTGTTGACAACTACACACCATTAACTCTACTTCTTCATAATTTACATAAATTTTATTTTTAACACGTGGTTGAAAAGAAGACTGTATGTACGATAGCGGTATTGACTTATTAGGGCGTATTAAATTATCAATTATATTTCTAAAATATTTTTCTTTAAAAATTTTTAAAACTTTATTGTTTTTATCCCTGTAGCTTTACTTCGTTGCTACATACATATGGTAGGTTGATTGAATAGTGTGTAAATAATTTATATATTATGAATGATAATAAACAACTGTAATGTTTGGGAAATGAATAAAGCAAACAATTAAGAAATCAGGAGTCTATAAGAGTACTTTTTTGGGGAGGACACAATTATCACACTTATTAGGGGTTAGAATTTTCTTAACGAAGCACTAAAATTTTTTTACGCGTAATTTTTTACATCCATGCAGTTTACATAAATACATGTGTATTCGTTACATAGACATACTAAAAAGTTGTTAACGAACGTTTTCCAATGAACAGTGTTAAAAGCATGAAATTGAATAAGAGCATTTAACGGTCAATCAATTTCAAATAACAGAAATGCAACAAAAACAGATTAACTACAAAACGATGCTTTATAAACCGGTAAAGCTTGCCATATTATTTTATCGAAGGTTTTAATTTGCGTAATTTAAGCCAGTATCATTGCAATAATAAATAAAAAAGATTTTTCCAAAAAATTCATTCCATTTATAAATTATGCAAGTGTGTACATTTTACCAATGACATACATATACTCGTTAGTGCTCGAGGCCGCGGTGGCTGAGCGGATAGACTGCTCGCCTCCCACCAAGGCGAACCGGGTTCAATCCCCGGCCGGGACACTCGCAGATTTTCGCAATTGGGAATCGTGCTGGACGATGCTGCTGGTTGGCGGGTTTTCTCGGGGATCTCCCGTTTCCCCCGCCCTCGCATTCTGGCGCTGCTCCACTCTCACCTCATTTCATCCTCATCGGCTCTCAAAGGGTCGTTGTAAAGAGCTCTTCAAATCTCTCAATTCAATTCATTAGTGCTCAGTAAGAATATAGTAGGTTCTATCTCGTGTTACCCTTCTTGTAACAAACATAATTTTCTTATGATGGTCGTTGTTGAGCTATCAGATCACACTATCACTATTCACTAATTTTTGGTTGTATCTCCCATAGTTCTCAACAGTTTGAAAATAACTAACTTTCAATTCCCATTTTCAAAGGCGCGCGCGCGACTCCCTTAAAAATACTTTAGGTCAAATGCCGCATTACGTTTTCTACCCCATTCTCCATAATGAAATATTTCACAAATTCGTTTTTCAGGAGCTGTATCAGAACTCGGTCAGAGTAAGTAATGACAACATTTTAAAGCACGTTAAGAGTCTGGTAACCAGTAATTTTACGTCACGCGAGATTTAAACATTTTAAGTGGCAAAGTAGACGTTCCGTGCGCAGACTCAGAAACTTGGCACGACACAGCTGACATGCGAGCACGCTTCATATTTCCTTCCACGCTAGGACCTCAGGATAGACTATAGTCCATTCACGCTTACTTATAGCATTACTGAAGCCCTGCTAACGTTATACTTCCAGAACATTCCTCCGCCTCATGCAAACCAAGCTTAACCGGGCCTAGAAAATTACACCAAGGTTACAAGCACCGCACTAGTGCGCATTCACTTGAATAGTATTTTGCATGAGAAAGAGAGAACTCTTTCTTACTACTCATTACCAACACGCGTATTTTCTCGCCGTGTTTATTCAAACATATTATTAACGAAATATTGTAATTTATATATAAAAAAAGTATTAAAAGCTTGTGATACACGCCATATTTAGGAAACAACCAAACACGTCCCATACGGGGTGAATTTTAAAATGTTCGCTTTAAAAAGGGTGACGAAACCGCGAATAGAGTATAGCACACACGTGCGAAATGCCGTGGCGGATCCTTTTGTGTGGGCTCGCCGATCCCCTGATTGGCTGTACGGGAAGAAGTCGTGGGCCTGTTTAGCTACTGCGCAAGTAGTATAGTTATGGCGTGGCACGGACAATCCTCAGTAAGTCATTTACAAAAAATATTCTTTATTACTAAATAAAAACATTTAATTAAAAAAAAAAAAATACTGAAAATTTAAAAATTATTTATACAATGTAAATTTCAAATTTAAAAAATAATTGTGGTGGGGAATTAAAAAAAAAATATATGTATATAAATACTAAATGAAAAAAAAATGGTGTAATTAATTTGATTAATTCAAAAATTTTATTTACAATCTACATTTTTAAAAAAACATTTGGGTACCCCTTCTGAATAATTAAAATATTATATTAACAACTTAAATTTAATAATTTAAATTTAAGTACCCCATTTGATTATTTTAATTTAGCAATTAATACTAATATGACACAATTTTTTTTATTCAATTTTTTAAATTAAATAATTATTTTAATTTATTAATTAAGTAAATAAATTAATTTAAGAATTTTGTAATTGCATGTAAAATGGTTGCGCTGCACAATATCTATACTACCTGCATAGCGTGAAAGAGTCCCTATTGTTTGGGCTACCGGCTGTTAGGTGTGTTACCAAGGCCTGATAAAAGTGGATTTTCATTACCTCTATAAAACAATTTCAACTCTTATTGTGTCCCATGCTTGTATTAAAATTTCCTCATTTATACTGCGTATGCCAGGGGCATTATTTATTTTTAAGGCATTTTCAATTTCATTATCATTTGTTATCAATTTTATTATGATTTATGTCTTATTGTAATATATTGTTTTCATGTTTAGGTATTTGTTCTAGCATAAGGTGTTTATGTTACTTCAGTAGTAAATGTATATGTATTATTTATTTACTTTTAGAAATGTTGAATTCATAGATTGTTTAATTTTCTCCATAATGGTTTTATGTGAAATCCCCCCCAAAAAATATGTTTAATATCTGTTGTTACAAAATCCGGTCATTTAGATATTTGTCTTTGTTTTATTTATTTTTTCTGAATGGTTTAAGTGTTTCCTTTAATTTTTGTTTATTTAAACAGTTAAGTTACAAACTTCCTGTAGTCGCCTTTAATTTCTTAAACTTAATTAGTTATATTTTGAAGTTCTATTGTTCACCAAGGAAAGTGTTTTGGTTTGTTTTAAATTTTAATTTTTTCTAAAGAAATTTCGAATATTTTATGTTATTGTTTTAATTTTATTTTCTACATTGTTTTAGTGTAAATTATATAGTAGTCGTGTAAGTTGTATGTTGAATTATCTTTCTTTATTCGGACAACAAAAATAAAGCACACCTCTGTAAAGACGCAGGTTCCATATAAGAGGTTCTGGCACACAGTAGTTTACTATACAGAAGTGAAACAGCCGCTTATACAACGAACTCCAGTCGCACGCACCAGCAAAATGGCGTCACTTGACATCTACGTGCAGGAAGTTCCCCATCGCCTTCATGAGCAAGACACAGATCTAGCGCGTGCAATTTATCGGTGGTCGCTGTGCGTGTTATTAACTGCCGTGAGCGCATATTTTCAACAACAAGTTGTCGGAACAATCAATGCATTTACTTCTCTACGGAAGTCGCGTGGTATTATATTATTATTCAGCAATCTGAAGGGGGTAAAGGGGAAAAGGGTGCCGTTCTAGGTTATTTTGAAATGTTTCATAACAAAGTTTCCAGTATACGAGATAAGTGTTTTCCGTACTATTTCAAAATGTGATTTCTTTTCATCGGAGTGCAGGCCGCAAACATGAACTAAAGTGTCTGCTAAAAGAGGATTTCTGACACACTGAAAAGCGGATCACATTCCTGGTAGGCAGGCGCATAATCGCGTGAAGTCGCAGATTCTTAGTAAACGTTTCAAACATTTTATTTCCACACTTCCAAATATTTGCGCGAAAGCAAACTCACTAGGGAAGAAAAATCGCCGTTTCATTAATACGACCAAGAGAAAGTTCCGTAAAGCGTGGGTAATGTTTGCCTCTTTGTTTATGAGTGGAAGAAGTCGAAGAGAGTTTATTATAGGACCGTGTGCGACTTTTAGTTCCTACTTATCTATCCCACGTAATTTCCTCATATTTTGTCATTGTAAACATTACACCACAATCGAAAGAAAGGTTATTTGTCGTTTCGCTCTAGTAAGAGACTTTTTCCTACTTTATGCGTATCTGTATCAATTTTTTTCCTACTTCAGTACATTTGTATTAATTTGATCTAATCTGTGATAATACATTCAGAGATGTTAAAAATTATTGGGTTATTAGTTAAATTAATATTTTGTTTATGATCAAACGAAGTACCTTAGCCTAATATATTAACATTATAAAAATCAATAAACACTACTTAGTGCAACAACTAATTCGATTTATTTAAATATGTGACAAACTCGAAGTTGGGATACTCACAAACGTACTATTATTATTGTTGAAAGTTGTAGATTCAGTAAATTGTGTTCACGCCACTACGGGTAAAGACATACGGTAAAACAGTTCCTGAAAACGTTTTTTAAGTGAGAGTCATAAAAGAAATTGGGTGCTGAAAGCATGGCATTTTGTACAGTTGCGAAGTTCAAAATATAAATTAAGCTTTTGATTTGGTAAACTAAAATTTAGGTATCAACATTTTGTGCACATACCTCTCCAGAATATACTAGCTAGGGATACGATTGAATTGGATCTTTGGTGCCATGTAAATATTGTTAAAAATTGTACTTAATAACATTTTAACTGTCGTTTGGGGTCGTCAAAATGTTTTCACATCAACAAATATAACTATAACAGCACAGTATTCCATAGCGACTACACTACAAAAAAAGACATTTCATTCAGCAAATCAACTTCAGGAACTGAATAGTTCCTTCATCCATTTACAAATTACCTACAGACGGACAGATTTTAACCCACCATTTCCAAATTGTCCAACGCTCACTTCGCCATGTCATGATAAAATAGTGGCACTCAATTATTTTCAACATGTACTTATAAATGTTGGCACTTAATATAACTAGTCAGAATAATGGCCTGACACTTATTTTTAGATATTGTGATAAACGAAATGTTTCTGAGCACATCTATTGTATTTTACAGCAATATATAAGAAAATGTGCCATTAGAAAGAAAGAACCCTGCAAAACGCTTATATCAATTTTATAATCCATATTATAATACGTATATTAAGTTCCTGTGTAGTCTTTTGTCGTGCCATAGAATAAAAATGTTCAGTACTGCCAAAAAAATACTGTAAAAATTTTCCGAGCAACGAATAATTCTCCAAGCAAAAGTAATAAATTATTGCCGGATATAAGTATAACGAATTTACAAAATTAATTCTTGCTTTCAACAGCAAACATTATCGTACTGAATATTTATAAATGTGTAGAATTTAGGGTCCCTACCATTTCGTATTACAAAATCGTACCAAGCTAAACTCCACAGTTCTCTACACACTCGAGCAGAAGTAATTGGTTCATTGGCTGCCGCCACAGACAGAATTAATTCTCCTGTTTGACCCGGCCACACGGGATGAAGCTACCAGAGTGCTGAGTGCTTACTATTGTTTCAGAGTCCTGCGGAGCTTGTCGGATGAGTGGAGGTCCAATTACACATGTGAAACTAACATATCCTTTTTATGCAGTATACTTGCAGTATACTTGAGTATTCAATTATAACGCGAAATGATAAGGTCTCGAGTGGCATGGAGGCCGCGGTGGCTGAGCGGTTAGACTACTCGCCTCCCACCAAGGCGAAACGGGTTCAATCCCCGGCCGAGTCACTCCTGAATATTCGCAAGTGGGAATCGTGCCGGACGATGCCGCTGGTCGTCGGGTTTTCTCGGGGATCTCCCGTTTCCCTCGCCCATGCATTCCGGCGCTGCTCAATTCTCACTTCATTTCACCCTCATCGGCTCTCAACTCAACTCTAGTAGCATGACGTCCTTAAGGCGTTCAAGTGCATATAATTATTTTATGTACTTTTAACTTTATTTTTTGTCTTACTAATATACCAAACATTAGTCTTACAAATATGCGAAAAAGACGTATGTATTATTATATAAAAAAATTATGTTAATTTTAAAATGAAAATTTTTGCCAAGTTATTTTAACATGGGATGTTATTAACATATTTCGTCACATCTGATCAGCCATGCTGGAATCTTTTTAAGGACTACAGTAATTTCTAAAGAATTGATGTTCACATGATTGGCCTACAGCCTCGTCGTAAAATCAATAGCAAAATTTAAAGTTATAATCCAAACCGTAGGTTAGCTAAGAGTCACGTATCAAATGGATTTCCCCGCAATACTGAAACCACACTGCGTGTTAAATTTTTTTTGTTATATTAGCACAAGTTTAGAGCTACAATCATTGTAAACACGCAGAAAAAGTGTTGACAGTTTTTTTTCCCCATTTGATGGTTTGGTATTTTAATCAAACTCGTGTTGATACTATGTTAAAAATAATATCTTCAAAGTATATAAAAATAAATGTGCGTTTCGGACAAGCCTAACGAACGTGGCCTTTCTGTTGGCAGTTACAGGCAATATATATAATATATTGCAAATACAAGGAGCCTCTCGCCCTTTGTACTTTTGTATTTGTACGTAGCGCTCTTAGCCGTCAGGCCATCCCGCGCTACGACCATCCAATCGGCGGGGAAGAGGGATCAGGCCCTCTCATCGTAGGTGGTCCAGCCGTGCACCTGAAGTAACCAAATACAAAGCCCCAACCTGATTCACAGGTACCGCCAAGATACACCCTACCACACGGTTCTGAGACCCGCGCCCTCAGACACCAAGCGTGTGGTCTGGCCGGGGTTCTATCCACACCCCTAGTGTCTCTCCAGGACACAACCGGAGCGGGTTGCCGCTCACCGCCCGGCCTTTCTTTGAGAGGAGGAATCTCTCCAGACCTCCTCCAGCATACGGAGTTAACTACTGCCAGCACGAGTCCAACCTCTAGTGATCGGCACACCAGAGAGAACCTCTGGTGGCGCCAACCCGATCAGCCCGTGCTCCCACTTATTTGCCATGGCACTAGTGGTTTGTCAATGTCCGACCGCCCCACCAACGATCCGCATGCCCACCCGAAGGGCGGAGTACGATTGACTCAGAGCGGCGTACTTCCTCCGTTACTCGGGGAATAGCGAAATCGGAAAAAAAAAAAAAAAAAAAAACGGCCCTCACTCTGAATGAAAGATTTCCGTCCTTGTAGAACTCCGTCTGGACCCGTAGGTTCCAGAGTTCTTCCATGTTATCATCACCGCCTCCATGCCGTCGCCACCACACCCTACCACCAGCAGTGCAGTTGGAGGAGCCGTCGGCCACTGACCATTACCATACTTAAGAATTTCTTCACCATGAAATTCCAGTATTGGGCCCCAACGGCCTGAACGCCAATTGGTCCAACGCCCCGCCAAGTGGTCGGGCATAGGTACCATCTGTCGACGCAAGCCATCACACGGCAGATACCCCTGACCAGCCGTGAGGAGATTGGTTCCCATAGGGAGACGCTCCCTCATCGATACTCCGATATCGATTTCCGTCGCGCGGTCGGTCTAACTGCGTTTCCGACTTCGCCAGGCTTTCATTATTCACAACAGGAAGAGACTCTCGCTTTTCTGCCCCCCCGCGACACTTTCCTCTTCAGGAGGAACTGCGGAAATTGTCTTTTTCCGAAAAGGGCCACATAAAATCGCGAATTCCGGTACCCTAAATCTCTGGGGCTTATAACCTCGCGTGACAAGATTACGGGTTCGATTTCCTCGCAAGTCATGAATTCACGTCCCGTTTTTTTTATAGGGAAGTCATGTTAGGTTTGTATGTGAACTGCTCCCCAGTTAAATTTCGAGCATAAAAGAGGGGATATTTACACACCCGATACAATTATAAAAATATAAAAAAACTGATGTGGTAGGTTTACAGGAAAATCAAACATTTCGAATTATTTTCATCTTGTTAATTGATAATTTTAGTTGCTGGTATTCTCTGAAAAAAAAAAAAAACCGAGTTCTACTGACTCTTGGCGAGTTGTATTGGCGTAGCAGTAAAACCTCAGTGTAGTCAACCGATTCGCCAGTAGAGAACAGCTCATCAACTGGAGTTTCGGCAAAACAATTCTACTGATCGAAATATCACTGATTCATATTCAGAATGAACTTGCATTATAGGTCAGTTTACGTAAGGTTAGCTGTATAAACAGGTTTCCGCCTACTATCCTATTTTAGTTTAGTTCGTTCTTTTATTTCGGAATACTTTGTTGAAAATGTACGGGTGAAAAATGCTCATGCGCGGTGATGGTGGAAGACAAACCCATCCGCAGCAACCTCACGATCTCATTCGTGCACAGACTCTCATATTTTGATACGAGTTTAAGTTGTTTTGTTATGAACGACCCGGCCTACCAAGTCGGCGGCCGCCAACTTCAAATGGAGAATCAATGTTATACGAAATTCATTCTCATTGCGTCCATCCTGGCACTTACGTGTCGGTTTGATTTTAACCCCAAATTTACAAATAAATTTTAACCCCAAATTTACACATAAATTTTAACCCCAAATTTACACATAAATTTTTACCCCCAAGTTTACGTATTAATTTTTCCTTCCAGGTTTACAAAAGAGTAGATATTTTGTCTGAGAAGTACTTACGAATTCCTTGTGATAACTTACGTGAAGGAACTTATGAAAATAATTTATATTGGTTTATGGCACCGGCAGGAACCAACAATAACATTTTTGTGTGCTAGTAGCAGCCAATAGCATTAGACAGGGAAAAGGCGCTGTTTTTATTGGTCCTGGCATCTGATCTTGTACAGCACCGGCTATGATTTTACCTTTTTTGCAACACGTCATTCGTGAACGAGCATACTTACGATAATAATACGTTAAGAGGTTTTAAAGATGTATTCGCGTCGAAAGCCGGTTCGCCAGTTCAGTGGCTTGCAAGTAGAGGCGATGCTACACTTGATACGCCTTTCTGTGTCGCCCCTATCGCTACCTTTTGCTCCTTTTTTCCTCGGGCGCGCAAATTAGCCCGACGTGGAGGACGCGTTTAGCCGCTCCCAAGGGATCCCCGCGGAAGATGCCATCCGAGCCGAGCAAGTGAATTCGCGTTGACGGAAGCTGAGAAACGACCTTCCGGATAAGCACTCAAATCCCCCTCCCCCTCCCCCTCCTCTACCGTTACGGGTAACGGACCGCGCGTGCAGAGAATAGGACAAAGTGGTGCTGGGTTTATCGATTTCCTCCTCAGGACACGTGGATGTACCCCCGTAGGACACGTGTCCTTCATCGTCGTCCTGGCTGAAGCGGTGGTTCCTCACTCGTCCTTGATGAGGAGCGTATACGGATTACTCTAGGTTGGGGGTGGGGATAGTAGGATCGCACTTGAGCTCGAAGCCACGCAAGCGTCTGATTGGTTGAATCCCTGCCCGCCTCGTCATCCACAGCAAGGCGCGACAAACAGGCTGTAGTCTATTCGCGGTTTATTCACACTTTTTGAATCAAACCTTTGAAAAATCACCCCATGTATGATGTGTTTATTTCCTAAATATGTTTTGTATCTCAAGCGTTTTATACGTCTGTAAACATAAAAGTTCCTTATTTTTTAGTTAAATTGAAATTCTATTTGTATTTTATTTATAAGTAATAATATTTGATTAATAATTAACACAAATAAAACAGTGAGAAAATAGGTGTGTTGGTAATGCCGAGTAAGAAATAGTTTTTAAGCAAAATATTATTACACTAATTGCGCGTGAATGTGGCGCGTTGTTCCTCTGGTGTAATTTTACAGACTTGGTTTAAGCTTAGTTTGCATGAGGCGGAGGAGTATCCTAGAAATAGAACTTAAGCAGGGCTTCCGAAAAGTGTAAAGTAAGATAGAATGGACTATACACCACACAGTGCCATAGGAACAAACCCGGACAACACGAGAGTCCATTTGACGCCTAGGTTGAACCTCCGAAAGTCACGTCCCAGAGTTAGACGAGTACGAAAATACGAAATGGCGTGGCTGTTCGTTTGATGTGGGTGTGCTCATTCTCCGATTGGCTGCGCTAAGCTCCTGGAGCGGGCCATTGTGCCTGATTTACTACTGCGTGGGGCCGNGGGTAAGTAGGTTCCCAAGCGCTGGTTGGCGAACGGCGTTTCGACATTTTGCTTGCCAGTGAAGCCATTTTGGTGGCGTTACAACGGAAGGTTTCACCTCTGTGTTCTTATATTCTTTACGGTTCTGGATCATCCTTGCCGCTGTTTTTAATTCATTGGTTGATGCCTTCATGACGAGCATATTATCACATAATATCTAAGAATACAGAAGTGAAACGGCGGCGAGAATCACTAACGCCGTCAACACACACGAGCGCAATGACTTCACTGGAGAGCAATTTGGCAGGAAATCGTTTGGCCAATCGGCTACTGGAGACTGGCAGTTGTAAAAGAAGAACGGCCGTTTAATGTTGTGACAGAGAGATTGCTACTGCGCAGCTGGCGTGTGCACTTTATAACCCATATTCCCTTTACGACTGAAACCTCGTGGAGAAGTTGGTTTTCCTCTGCTCGAAGTCATGACGGGATCGAAAATAGCTTCTTCTTGTAAGCTGGGGAGGGGCCGCGGTGGTGTAGTGGTTAGATTATTCGCCTCCCTCCAAGGCGAACCGGGTTTGATATCCGGCCGGATTTTTGCATGTGGGAATCGTGCCGGACCATGACGCTGGTCGGCGGGTTATATCCGGGATCTCTGGTTTCCCCCGCCCTTGCATTCCGGCGCTGCTCCATATCCACTTCGCTTCACCCTCATCGGCTCTCAAGATCTCGATATTAAGAACCGCCCAAATCTCTTCACTCATTAACTTGTAGGTTGGATGTCTTCTCAACTGTAAATGTTCTTCAATCTGTCTAAAATGTATGTAGTTAAATTTGCGGTTTTTCAATTTACAAACTTGTGAATGTGTGTGCTTTGCTGAGAGTACATTTTTTTTAGTAGCCTAAAATTTCCGTCTTACCCTTTCTGCTGAAAGAAATAACATACTATCTGTTTGGAATAGTATTACTACGACATCAATTCTCGATACGAAGAAAGAAAAATATATTAGTTCAAATTTGATACAAAAATACATTATAATTATTTCCTTCTTGCGAAGTTCATATCAAAATAATGTCAACTACGGATACGAATAAAGGAAATACAAACAAGTTTAGGATCGATTTACACTCTCATCAGGACAATACTCACTCACTTTGAACAGCAAAATGTTAACCTTTCAAATGATTATCCCGTTTCTGATAAATTGCAACCTCATGGAATCACCACAATGTAAAGTGTACTAAAAATTGAAACCACAACAGCAATTTTATATTAAACTAGCATTTGCCTGTGACTTTGTCCGCGTGGATTAGGCCCTACGTGTTTTCGTTACAGTATGCATGTAAAATAGAATACATATTTTAAAATAGAAGTTAAAATGAAACTCAAGTACAAAAATAAGAGAATTGTGGCTGCTAAGTTTGGATTGGTAATCGGGCTTGTCACCGTGTAAGTTAGGACTTTTACAATACTTCGTTGTAAAAAATGTTCTTTCCCATTTTAGATGGTGGCACCAAAACTATCAGACAGAGGGGTGAGTTTACACGCGAGCACACCACGCCACGAAATAGATAAGACAGAAGAACATAACTCTTTTCAACACTAACGACCTTGCGACACCAACTTGTATCATCCTTGTCAACATCGTAAATTAACAGTAATAATATTACGATACACCTTTCTTGAATAATATCTTTTTTGATAATGTCCTCGTTGCATGTCGGACGTTTTCCCTAAGGAAACTCTCTTACCATTCGTTAGATTTTATAAGGACTGATTGATTTACTGTAGTGTGTATGTGTGTGTGGATGTTGCATAACCCAACCTTGACCTCACTTGACCCTATCGGCACTAATTCAGGTTTATTTTATGCACCTAACAAGTGCTTCCCTGATTGCAGTGCAATTAAACCTTCATAGCTGAAGACTNTAATTCAGGTTTATTTTATGCACCTAACAAGTGCTTCCCTGATTGCAGTGCAATTAAACCTTCATAGCTGAAGACTATGGAATTTGTACACAGAGCATACTTTTTGAAGAAATCCTGCCTCAAGTCAACTCCTGTGAATTTGAGAGTCTGCCCCTGCGACTTATTTATCGTCATCGGGAAGCACACTTTGAGGGGAACTGCATTCTCTTTAATTCAAAAGGGGGGTCACTGGGGATCAATGGAATACGTGGCACACACATGGTTGCTCTCTGAGTCGATCCAGTCAAAATAGCGGCCTCCACTACATTTCGAGGTAGANTCTCTGAGTCGATCCAGTCAAAATAGCGGCCTCCACTACATTTCGAGGTAGAGCGTTGACTTGCAGCCAAATGAAACTACAGAAATTCGGTGGCTTCAAATGACCATCTAATGATAACTTTGAACCCTCGTTTCACCCATAAAGGCGTTGAATTAAAAATCCCTCCTCAGTGGCTGCCTTAATGTGGCTGCCATAATGTAACTTTTCTTCTCATTTAATATTTATAGGAACAATGGTTGAGGCTGGACGTTAATATGTCAGTCAGTCAGGCTTTTCTTTTATATTTATGGATTTTCATAGACAATTTTTATTTTCTGCAAATAAAAATCTCTTTATTGCATAATTTCACGTTCAAGATGTAACATTAATGATATTTAACTACCCACGAAACTAAAAATAATCAAACTAGTAGCTAAAATG
>NQII01002952.1:82474-116565 GCA_002778355.1 Clitarchus hookeri
GGGGGAGGGTGGGACCAGAAAAAGCTAGGAAAAAAATTAAATTTAAGATATGAACCATAAATTGTAAGCTTTCAAGCTCAAGGCAATTTCACAAGGAGTTTCACAATTTACAAAAATTTCTATCATCCTTAACGTAACAATAAAAAAAAATTATAATAATAGAACGTCTAGCAATTTACCAATTTACGTAGGATGTATGCATGTGCCGACTTAAAAAAAAAAGTACGTGCGTAGAAACGTGGCAAATGCTGTAGGCGCCAGGTGCTCACGAAAAGCGCACAGTTGTTATTTCTGTTGTATAGTCTTTGAAAAATGTCTCTGCAAAATACCGCTATTTTACTGATGCAAGTTACATCCAGAATGTTGCTTGCGAAACGCCTCTTCACAAGATCCTTTCTGTTTTACTTTTTACCACTAAGATTCATGTGCTCAGTTTGGAGAGAGCTTTACCGAGCAGCCGCGGTGCTGGTAGTTCGCTATTTGCGTGACACGGTCCTTCAATCCGTTTATGTCTCCATCCCCTTGCAACGCTACACGGATCGAACTCACCGCTTTTTTTTGTTACCTTTTTCGCAGTTCAATCGATTCCTCAGCGCGTTATGGCGGGAGCAAGTTCGGCGTCATTTATCTTATTTCAAGACCATTCTGTTTTTACTGTGTGCAGTTGCGGAAAAAAAAGATGTTACACTTCGTGTCTCAGTCTTGCCCTCAAAGACTGCGCGCTAACGGTTTTTTTTTTTTACTTCCGCCGCTATAAGTTGCTAAAGTCGTTAAAGCGACGACGCCTGTGAACCTACTGCTGTCTGCGAATTTCTTCTCACATTTCCTACTGCAAATCGGATTAGTATATCGCGATCTCGGNTACTGTGTGCAGTTGCGGAAAAAAAAGATGTTACACTTCGTGTCTCAGTCTTGCCCTCAAAGACTGCGCGCTAACGTTTTTTTTTTTTACTTCCGCCGCTATAAGTTGCTAAAGTCGTTAAAGCGACGACGCCTGTGAACCTACTGCTGTCTGCGAATTTCTTCTCACATTTCCTACTGCAAATCGGATTAGTATATCGCGATCTCGGCAGTCCATTCTAAACGAAGTCCCCGAGTTCGGAAAGAAGAAAAAAAAAATCGGCGTGTGACTACGTCGGAGATACGGCCGTGAGTTTTCATGAACGCACCTAAGTTAGCCGGTGTAGCGCAATCACACTAACTTACAATTTTTCTGAAGCCATGCTTAAGTTCTACTTCCAGGATATTCCTCCGCCTCATGCAGACAAAGCTTAAGCAAACCAAGAAAATTACAGAAAAGGGACAATGCACCAGATTCGTGCGCACTCATTCTCATAATATTCTGCATAATAACTATTTATTACTGGGCGTTACCAACACACCTATCTTCTCTCTGTTTTTCTTCATATTAATTACAAATAAAATAATGTAATTCATATATGAAATTAAGTTAAATGTTCTATTTTATCAAACAATAAGGATATTTTGTGTCAACGGAAGTATAAAACGCCTGGGGAATATTTGGGAAACAACCAAACAAGTCATATATGGGGTAATTTTTCAAAGGTTTAATTCAAAAAGGGGCTAAGAAACCTCGAATTGACTATAATATTTTCTTTGAGAGATGGGAATGAAATTAAATTAACAAATGGATGCTTAGCTTTTATGGCTTAAATCGACAGATCTAGACGAGATCTTTCGTTTGGCACAAAAATCAGCGTTCTAGCACATCGGAGTCGTGAGATATACTACCTGGGAATTTTGGTCCGTGCCCAAAAATGCTGCCAGTCGCCACGGGCCCCCACCCTCGCCTCGCGCATGCGCGGCGCTAACTCAAGGTCACGCTGGCATCGAAGTCGTATACCCGATACATTGAGACCACGCTTATTCCAATCGTGTCATTAGTCACGAAGTTATAGTGTCGGGATGGATCACTCTGCAAATGTTACATCTCAGTTTCTGTGGGGCCACGGTGGTTGGGCGGTTAGCCTACTAGCCTCCCACCAAGGCAAACCGCGTTCAATCCCCGGCCGGGTCACTCCCGGATTTTCGCAAGCGGGAATCGTGCCGGGCGATGCTGCTGGTAGGCGGGTTTCCTCGGGGATTTCCCGTTTGCGCCGCCCTTGCATTCCATTTCACCCTAATCGGCTCCCAAGACCTCGTTGTTAACAGTCGCCCAAAGCTGTCAACAAGTTTAAACCATTTCGGTTTTTATGAGAAAAAAGTGAAATCCTGACTGACATTCGACCAGGCCGTTTGCATCCGAGTAATACACCCTATTAATCTCACCTAAAGTGGCTACTAATAAAATGTAAATAATGATTTTAAGAACATTCATTAGACAACGCACATAAATAAATATTTTAAGATTTACATCTTTTATTTTTACTTTTACGGTTGAACTTAATTTATTAGGATTTTTATGTCATTATTAAGCATCAATTAACGCACTTATAAAAATTGTTAATTATCTTACTGTCCCAAAAAATACAAAGAAACTATCACGCTGTATTTTCGAACGAAGATAATCAAATGAGTGGCGAAGCAAACATTCACAGTTCTGTTGATTGAACTAAATATTTTGTTGACAGGCTTTTTTTTTTTTTGGCTCAACACAAGAGGTTTTGTTTATTCAATGCATGTATTTTGTCAGATAAACTAAATCAATTTAGTTGCTTTTCACGTTTTGCTCACTCAACAAAATATTTAGTTTAAGCTACTATACACTGAGGTGACACAAGTCATGGGATACCTCATAATATCGTGTCGGACCTCCTTTTGCCGGGCGAAGTGTAGCAACTCGACGTGTCATGGACTCAAAAAGTCGTTGGAAGTCCCCGGCAGAAATATTGAGCCATGCTGCTTCTATAGACGTCCATAATTGCGAAAGTGTTGCCAGTGCAGGATTCTGTGCACGAACTGACTTCTCGATTATGTCCCATAAATGTTCAATGGGATTCAGGTCGGGTGATCTTGGTGGCCAAATCATTCACTGGAACTGTCCAGAAAGTTCTTGAAACCAATCGTGAACAGTTGTGGCCCGGTGACATGGCGCATTGTCATCCATAAAAATTCCATCGTTGTTTGGGTACATGAAGTCCATTAATGGCTGCAAGTGGTCTCCAAGTAGCTTAACATAACCCTTTCCAGTCAATGATCTGTTCAGTTGGACCAGAGGACCCAGTCAATTCCATGTAAAAACAGCCCACACCATTATGGAGCCACCACCAGCTTGCACAGTTTCTTGTTGACAACTTGGGTCCATGGATTTGTGGGGTCTGCGCCACACTCGAACACTACCATCAGCTCTTACCAACTGAAATTGGAACTCATCTGACCAAGCCACGGTTTTCCAGTCGTCTAGGGTCCAACCGATATTGTAGAGAGCCCAGGAGAGGCGCTGCAGGCGATGTGCTGTTAGTAAAGGCACTCGAGTCGGTCTTCTGCTGGCATAGCCCAGTACAGCCAAAGTTCGCCGCACTGTCCTAACGGACACGTCCGTCGTACGTCCCACATTGATTCCTGCGGTTATTTCACGCAGTGTTGCTTGTCTGTTAACACTGACCATTCTGCGCACACGTCGTTGGTCTCGGTCATTAAGTGCAGGCGGTCGGCCACTGCGTTGTCCATGGTGGGAGGTTATGCCTGAAATTAGGTATTCTCGGCACACTCTTGACACTGTGGATCTCGGAATGTTGAATTCCCTAACCATTTCCGAAATGGAATGTCCCATGCGTCTAGCTCCAACTACCATTCCGCGTTCAAAGTCTGTTAATTCCCGTCGTGCGGCCATAATCACGTCAGAAACCTTTTCACATGAATCACTTGACTACAAATGAAAGCCCAACCAATGCACTGCCCATTTATACATTTTGTACGCGATACTACTGCCATTTGTATATTTGCATATTGCTATCCCATGACTTTTGTCACCTCAGTGTGTGTGTGTGTGTGTGTGTGTGTGTGTGTGTGTGAGTGTGTGTATATATATATATATATATATATATATATATATATATTTGGCTCTACACAAACACGTAACTTCTTGGCTGGAACAAACCATTTTCTCAGAGCAAAAGTAAAACATCAGGTTGAAGTCATGACTTGAATGGGAGTAACACTTCTGAGAGGATGTACAAATAATAAATAATGTTCATCTTTCACAAACGTTCGCGGACGTAAGAGGGAGGGGATGGGGTGGATCTCGTCACGTACGCTAGTTGAACACAACCTAAACCATGACGTAGTCGCCGCCTGCATTTAATTTCATACATGTGGGATCCACAGGTTCACATGATTGTAGTTTCTGATTGTAGTTAGGTAGTATGATTTCCAGTTTCAGGTGAGCATAATCAATATAATTGATTGCAGCTATTGATCAAGCGTGTCAATAAGAATGCATCTTTCTCCTTGTAAAAGTTGTCTCTGAGATAAAAGTAGTTTAATGATTTTCAAAATTCTAGTCACGTGTTTCGTAACTACTAGGTGACATACTAATATAATTGTTTTTTATTTATTTTCCCCAACGTTGTTGGAACAAACTACAACTAAACCGAGTTGGGTTGTTTAGTTGGACAAGGAAACTGAATTCTATTATTTTCTCAGTGATTGATACACGATTGTATTAGTGACGCATGATATTCGGACAACTCCACTCATACACATCATATATGAAGGGTCAAGGGAAATAAATCACTATGTTCATAATGATATGTATCGAGAAGATAATGTTTTAATGTTTGAAACAAAAAAAAAAACACCTGTTACCAAGATGTATGCTTGTGTTGATTTTACACCTGCAAGTCTCGCAAAATCCACAAAGGCATTTGGGAGTCCTCGTGTGAGGGTATAACACGTGGAATCTTCCATTTGCCTGAATTTGTTGGAGCTGTGACTTCTCAAACCAAGCTCCACGTCTACATTTATCAACTGTCCGCATTTATCAACTGTCCACATTTATCAACTGTCCACATTTATCAACTGTCCACATTTATCAACTGTCCAGCACAGATGTTCCCTGGCCCAGACTACAAGCACAGCTCTCTTTTTATGTGGGATTAGGAAAAGTACCCGTGTTGGGTGTCGGATCTAAAGCGCATAAAACTCAAAGCATGTTGCACGATCCTCTTCCTGTTGTTTTTCGAGGCGCCTGAATTAAATTTCGATCTTGTTTGGTACAGTTTTGCATGCCCGTCGCTTGAAACGAGTCTTGACAACTGACACCGGTTAACTTTATCAAGAATCTAATGAGAACACGTGTTATTCCTTGTAACAAAGGATCTGGAATATCCGTCTGTTAATAATTAAATTTTACGCTGTTAAGGCGAGTTTATAGTTGTGAGTTGTGTTGTTGGATTATACCAAAATTCATATATATTTTTTTTAAACAAAGCAGGTACATCGCACGCTTGGAGATTAGTTTCAGAAAAAAATCGTAATTTACTTTCGGGTTTGGTAGTTTGTTTTTCACTAATTGGACCGCCAATAATTTATTTAATCTTTAATTGTTTTTATTGTTCACTATAGTTGGACAGTCCTTTTTCCAAGAGACCTACGCCAAATTCATGTGCGAATAACTGTCAATTTTTCTTTTATCCTTTTACCTCCCTTAGCCCGTGAAATCTCAAGAAACAAACTTTCAGGAGTTTAACTAAGGGAGCAAGATTTTCCTCAGAATAATGAAAATATGTTTAATGAAATTAAAGAGAGCAATGAACTTAAACGAATATTTGTGAACTTGCAAGCTGTAATAACTATAACTCTTGACAAATTATTGCTGATATTTACGTCAAAAGTGTTATAAAACTAAGAATATTTCATTTAAAAAATGCATGAATTCGTATTGTAAAAATGTTGGTTCCACAATCATGGCCATCAAAGCACGGACCCTTACGAATAAAGAAGACATTCTCTGAAACTCTGTGAAAAGGAAAAGAATTTGTGTATAGGAAACCGTGCAACAAAATAGCAGTACGAAAAGAGATATTAAAAATATTGGAATGTATTAGTATCGATGAAAACACTAAACTTTTTGCTGTAATAAAATTATAATGATCAAAATGTGTGATCTTACTTGAAAATATCGGAATTTATTTATTGTGTTTTTTTATTATACCAGAGAAATAAAATACACTTAAGTAGCAAAATGATATTGTTCGCTCAGGTAAATTAGTCCAATTAACGAGTGTCATCCCTGAAGCGAGACACTATATTAGATGAGCGATTGATGAGATGAGAGGTGATTTGTAAATTTCTCCAAGTATTCTATGGAATCTGAAGAGTATTAGGACATGTTATCAACGTGGAAGAAAGAGCATTAATGTGTTTCTGTCTCTCGAAGGGAACGGACCTGCGATAAGGTAAGACATAATCACCGTTATTAGAAACAGTCACGTTTAATTAGTGCACGTATTTTCTTCGTTTCTACATCCGTTGAGGTCCGAAGTAAGTTTTCGCCCCACAATTAGCATGCGATGAACTTATTTTTCTATCACGTTCTATATTCGCCATGGCTTGACGTAACGAGTATATTCGTAATTGTCAGGAGAGGGAAATTTCTAAGTTACTTTTATTTTAGCGGATTGTCCCTAATGCGTGCGTATTTGAATGGCCACCGAGATCCCTTCGCTTAAGTCTGAAAAATTTTCATATGTAGAACTTAGTCAAACATATGTTTTCTTAGGAAGTATCCACCAGAGATTGCATAAAAAAAATTTATAACCAAAAAATTTGTCACAATTTTATTTGATGTGTCCTGTTTATATGCTCTTCATGGTTATTTAAGCACTTGTGAAATCAACCATTCAAAAATATAACTTCCCTTACCTGCTTGTATTTTATCAGCCACACTGACTGGCGAGTACCCAGTAAAGTCGGTAACGATGGAGGGAAAGCNCCCTTACCTGCTTGTATTTTATCAGCCACACTGACTGGCGAGTACCCAGTAAAGTCGGTAACGATGGAGGGAAAGCAGTTACATGAGTTAACGTTAAATTAAAAGTGTTAGGTTTACGTTTGTGAATACTGAAATTACTTCTTTCTAGTTAGGGTCTTAAATGCATAAAAGTGCACGAATGTGCAAATTTGCAAAATAATAACTTTTCTAATAATTTTGCAGTTTCATTAGTCTGACGCATGAATAAAATGATCGAGCACGTGACAACATGTCATTTACGTAACGCGGAAGAACACGCAATGTGCATACAAGCAGATCTTAAGTAGGGCTTTCAAGAGTGCTCAGTTTNCCCTTACCTGCTTGTATTTTATCAGCCACACTGACTGGCGAGTACCCAGTAAAGTCGGTAACGATGGAGGGAAAGTAGTTACATGAGTTAACGTTAAATTAAAAGTGTTAGGTATACGTTTGTGAATACTGAAATTACTTCTTTCTAGTTAGGGTCTTAAATGCATAAAAGTGCACGAATGTGCAAATTTGCAAAATAATAACTTTTCTAATAATTTCGCAGTTTCATTAGTCTGACGCATGAATAAAATGATCGAGCACGTGACAACATGACATTTACGTAACGCGGAAGAACACGCAATGTGCATACAAGCAGATCTTAAGTAGGGCTTTCAAGAGTGCTCAGTTTNCATTTACGTAACGCGGAAGAACACGCAATGTGCATACAAGCAGATCTTAAGTAGGGCTTTCAAGAGTGCTCAGTTTGCTTTGAACAACCTATGATAGAAAAACCTTAGGGCCTTTCCTTGGTTCTTTCTACTCTACCTATAGTAGATATTTCAATATCTTTCATACAAATATTTACACTGCCATGATTTTAACTACTGAAACATTTATATAAGACGGATGAATTTTTTTTAATTGATAAGCTTGAATGTGGAGCTATTATGCCAAAGAAACAAATTTTAGTAGCCACGATTTAAAATAACACGTTGAGAAATAAAAATATTTTTTTTTTTATAAATTCCTATTAACATTTAATTTATGTATTGCATTACAACGTCATTGAAATTTATTTAGTATAAAAATATTATAAAAAGAATTAATTACTAAATTTTACTTTTTATGAATATATTTTGATTGATAAGAAGAATATAGCGTTGATGTTGATAGTGTTACCTACACAAATAATTTAATCGGCGATATATAATATTATTAATTTAAAAAAACCAAATTTATTTAGTTTACTGTTTCATTAATTATTTTTTGAAATATTTTGATCTTAACTGACATTAATTAAATTAATAATTAAATTTGTCAGAGTTAATATTTTGAATACTATTTTACAAAAGTGTTGAATTAAGAGTGAACCAATATTTGCGTTCTCTCCGGAGCGGTCTGTTATTCCGAAAACTGTGGATACTCGGGTTTACCATTGCTAAGATACGCAAGTGGGGAGAGTGGGGGGAAGGAAATCTGCAGGAGTAGTCTCGATATCCGAAATCCATTCTCTTTCTTACCGCAACCTCCTGGAACGACTGCTTGGAAACCACCGCCGCCCTTCGCCAACGAACTGACGGAATAAACGGCGACCCCCATCTTGGTTGCGCGCTTATACGCTTGATCCCTTCACCCCTCGCTTCGCGAGATCCCATCAGCAGCTCAGCGCCTCTAAACATCCCTTATACTACTACCACCAACCCCCTGCGACCCCTCTATAACCGCCGCGCGAGGAAGCCCTGTCGCCTGGGCCGCTTCAAATGGTGTGGAGGAGGGGGACGGAGCGCGGGTACGTCTGAGTGCTGGGCAAACGTTGACGCGGCGAAAGCGAGCGGGTAAACGGAACTGTCGCTCGCCTTTTGGCAGCCCCTGCAGCGAGCGAAGGATAGAAAGACACCTCCACTTCCTCCACTGCTCGGTGCGTCTCAACACACCCCCACCAGTCTGCGTACATGGTGTTAAGGTTTATTTAACTCAGGTCAGGAACAAAACGACGTTTCCTATGCGAGAGTTTGGCGCAGGGAACATTTCCGCCGCTAGGTGCGCAGTGTTCCAAAGGGTGACTTTTAATTAAAATTTTAAGCTATGTGAATAATAGCTACGAATATATTTTATAATTGATTTACGGTTATTACAAATATCCTGTTTTTAAATATAGGAAACAGAGAACATCTGGTACATTACCGACACTAGCGCTTACCTAGTGGCGAAAATTTTCCCTTTGCCAAACTTTTAACATTGATCTTCCCAAACTGTAGTAGAAGTAACATTTTTAGTGTTATGGCTGCTATAAGCCATTATTACACGGCCAGAAGTGAAACGCACGGAAGAGAAGGAATATGGAAGGCGGTTCCAGTACGACACACTTGCGTGGTCAACATGGAAGATTAAAGACNAGTATAAATGCGTAGATGCCACAATGCCAGGGGTAATAACTTATTATAGATAAAGATTAAGTTACTGTTTTACAGTCAGTGTCTTTTAAGTAACTTGGGAAACAAAAACACAGTTTATTTCTTTTAATTTTACTTTTTCGCAGGTCTTTCCCCCCTGACTCGAGCTTAGTCTTAACATTTTCGGCTTGGATTCCCCTTTCACATAACCAAAAACCGTCACGGGGCCCACTCGGCTAGTTGTTCATAAAGCCATGCATTTATAAGTTCCAGGATTAGGGACCAATAATAATCCTTCACCTCGCACGCGGGAAAAGAGAGGAAACTGTAATGGGCACGAGGTCTCCTGGCGCCACACAGGTGACCTTAAGGCTCCCGTCTATCTGGCGCTTTAACTGCGTTGCGGTGTGTTTGAAACCCTGGTTTCTTAACGAAACTTCTTTAAGTGCCCCTAGTATGTTTACCTACGAAAAGACATATAATACCCCAGACGAGGAAGGAATGGCACTTCATAGTTACCACGCATGCTGTGAATATTATTTTAGAGTCCTCCAATACAGTTAACAACTGCTTTTTCAGACTGCCTTATCTTTAAAAAACATACCAGCCGGACACGAACCAAACTACGATAGGGGCCTGCAAAGAACTTTGCTACTTATGTTTCATGAATAAAGTGATAGGGTCACAGCTGAAAGTCCCATAGGTACACGCAGCACCACGAGAACACTCCCCGCCAGTTCAGAGCCCTCCGCCTGCCTCTGTAACCCCTATAACTCCCGCGCTTCTAGGCCAAAAGGAGAGAGACGATACGGACTGCTGGAAATTGACGCAGAATATCAATTTCAATGACGGCCGGGCGGGATGGGCTAGCTGTCCCCAACTTGTGGTGGACTCATGATGTACCGATGGGAAAACAAGAGCCCCCACAGGGGCTCTTGTTTTGGGCTCGAATTCTCAAAAGGGCGACCCTTTGCTTAGGTCTAGAATGGACTGAAGAACTGGAGCCATCGTCAATGTTGTCAAACATTTAATGGATGGAAATTATTTTAGAAGCACAAGTGCGGTGTTCTGATCCAATGTTAATGTTACATAAGTTATTTAAATCATTAGGGCTGTCAGTATTAATTGCAGCACGCAGAGTGCTCCTAAATGACATATCAGTGTTCTCAGGAGGTTGAATACCTCTAATAAATACACTCACATTGACACTCGTCCTTGACGAGATATAATGGCTGACGCTACCCCCTCGTGCTGATAATGATAAACGGCGGAGTCAGGTGTACCATCGTCACCAGACCGCCGGGGGTTCTTCACGCCTGCCGACTCGAGCACCGCCTGCGAGAGAGGTTGGCTACGTCACTGCGGAGTTTAGGGCTTTGTTCGAACTCAGTGAAATCCGCTCTTGACCACTTGTCCTCGACCCCTTCCTGTGACACGAGTGCTTGCTCCTCTCGTGAGAAATTTCTCGTTTGCGAATTCGGACGCGTTTGTTCGTTTCCACCTCTAGTTTTATTCTGTCGAATTCCACTCTATGTGAATTTAATTTGTCTTCGTGACATTAGAATTTTTTTTCCCCCGCGGTCTTGCAGAGTTGCAACGGCCGTTCACGGTGAGTTGAGAACTTTGAGGACCTAGATACTTTTTACTTTCAGCTATGTTTTATCCTTCAACCACCTTTTAAAATAAATATTGCCATGTAAGTAATAAACACAGTGTGTGTATTCCAGATTACTCGGAAGATAACGTCTAAGGCTAAAAGGAAATATATTTACTGACTTTTATTCCAAATGAGAGGGCTTTCAAAAGTGCTCACTTTACCGCTAATAGCCTATAAACACAAGCCAGACAAAAACAAATGAAACGCTTTAAACAGTTGCACAGCGGGAAACGATTTAGGTCTCGAGAAAGGCAAGTGACTCGTGTCCTTGGCTTAAGGGGACAGTCTAGTGTGCACGTGTACCCTATCCGGGAATTCGGACGGGGGCAATGCGACGTAATATCTGGGATGAATATTTTGAGGGCTCGACGTCAGGCAAGAGCCCTTTGAAGATGAACTAGAACACGGTCCAAGTGTGTGGAGTCACTTCGACCCTAGGCGGGCTGGTTCTACACCCTACCGGGCGAGTTGGGTTGAGTTGAGAGAGTCGATGATAGTGAAACGAAGTGATAATGGAGCAGTGCCGGAATGCAAGGGCAGGGAAAACGGGAGACCCCCGAGAAAACCCGCCGAACAGCATCATCTTGCAGCATGATTCTCACTTGCGAAAATCCGGGGGAGTGACCCGGCAGGGGATTGAATCGGGTTCGCCCTGGTGGAAGGCGGGCAGTCTAACCGCTCAGCGACTGCGGCCCCCATGCCGGGCGAGCTTTGATGTTGGAGTACTATATATTTTAGCTAGTACATTCTCGCGCGACGTTTTCGAGAGTGCCTCGTGTTCGCAACAAAGCGATTACTCGTCGTCGCCCCTCTCCCGTCGCTTTATTGTGGCCAGGGAAACTGGGATACTCCGGCACAATGCTCGACCGAAGATGAGCTGAGAGAACGCCAGGTGCAGGTTTACGCCACCAAAGCCTGCGAACACCACCATGCTACAGAGCAGGCAAGAATACAGATACCAAACTGCAGCGCCTAACGCGAAGTTCGACCACACACGCCAGTAAAACAATATGGATCGCCGACAGTAAAGCGAATGAACTCACGCCTATCAGCGCATGCGCAGTCAACCCTTTGAGGTGTATGCACGTATATACACGGGGCTACCTTTATACGGAAAATTTCTTTGCTCTTGAAGACAAAACGCACGCATTTATAGTTTTACTGTCTCGCTGGATTTTATCGGAATCCAAGTAACAAATTACAATTCGTCAAGATTTCAGTCTGTAAAAAAAAAAAAGTATCGTTAATAATTTCTCCAATTAACACGATGGGTTTGTTAAACGTGTTACATCTGTCACTACACTGGATTGGTACACAGACAAGGCGCGATTTCATTGGCCGATGGACAGCCAATAGTAAACGTTGCAGAGTACAGTAAGCGTTTCCGGTGTAGCCAGGACCAATGGGAAGATGGCAAGTGGAAATACAGAGACCAACACAATTTACATTGTTATAGTGGCGAACATGGGCAGCTCATGCCGACCTTGTCTTCAGTGCTAGTAAATCTGTGCCGTCCTCAATGGGTTAAGAAAAAAAAGGTCTCTTTAATACACGTAAAAGTATTAGTAATATATTTTCAGAAATATAAGAATAATCGCAAAAACTATGTTTTCTTAACAACAATTAGCTTTATGCAAATTAAAGTATTACCCTTTGCATTAACGGAGTATATTCCCTGGTATGCTTGTGGTTTATGGAGCAGTTTTAAGGCTTCCGCCAGCCTGAGGTTTTTTTCCCGCGTTGAAAAGTGTTCAATTCAGGNTGTGGTTTATGGAGCAGTTTTAAGGCTTCCGCCAGCCTGAGGTTTTTTTCCCGCGTTGAAAAGTGTTCAATTCAGGAAAAGTCGCTGCAAGTAGCCACATGTTCACGGTGTTTATTCTTCTGTAAAATAGTGTTTGAAACTATAGCGACAATGTTGCATCTTTTCTCGACAGTTTTTCGGTGTTGTCTCCCTATAGTCGCCGCTTAACAATCTGAGGAAAAAGAAAGAACACACGCGATGCTTGATTGTGCTGACTTCCATTNTGTGGTTTATGGAGCAGTTTTAAGGCTTCCGCCAGCCTGAGGTTTTTTTCCCGCGTTGAAAAGTGTTCAATTCAGCAAAAGTCGCTGCAAGTAGCCACATGTTCACGGTGTTTATTCTTCTGTAAAATAGTGTTTGAAACTATAGCGACAATGTTGCATCTTTTCTCGACAGTTTTTCGGTGTTGACTCCCTATAGTCGCCGCTTAACAATCTGAGGAAAAAGAAAGAACACACGCGATGCTTGATTGTGCTGACTTCCATTNCTCCCTATAGTCGCCGCTTAACAATCTGAGGAAAAAGAAAGAACACACGCGATGCTTGATTGTGCTGACTTCCATTCGCCATCGGAATGCTTCCCTACGGCTGTACGTGACCTTGAGCCGTTTGAAAGTTTCTTACCAGGGAGACCTCTTAAGAATTTCGGCCTCAATATTGATTAATGAAACTAATTGTTACAGCAAGAAAACTCGCCTAGTATTTCTAGTCGCTTCTTTGGTGTCACAAACAAAAACTGTCTTAGGAACTGTACGTAAAACACCATTATATAATAATGATAAGTTGAACCGCTGTTTTCGTGTATACTGCCTTTTTTATAAAGCAACTCATTGGTTTGGAAGCAAGAGGTCTGCTTTTTTTAATATAGCGTTTTAACAAATGTACACGTACAGAAACACAGTCGAATTTAAGGGTGAGTATAGAGTTTTCATCTGTGGGGGAAATTGCAGCCTCATGATTATGATCACTTATTGTATACGCACCGTGCACACTACCAAAACTTTTTTTTTTTTTAGCAAATCGAGCATTGCAATACACGGGTGCCTTAATAATACGTGCTAAATTTATTTTTATCTACAACTCCTGTAAAAGTTTGAAGACATCTTCAGATACATTGTAGGATTATAAATCAAATTATGTTANATTTTTATCTACAACTCCTGTAAAAGTTTGAAGACATCTTCAGATACATTGTAGGATTATAAATCAAATTATGTTGTGTTCTTTACAAAGTTTTAAAAATTATTTGTTGTAGGCTTTAATTTTTTGGTGCATTAGGAAGGTTCAAAATTCTGGTTGAATCAACAATTCGCTTAACGGGTGTCTGTACTATATTTTGATGGCGTAGACATCAAATTGTAGAATGTTGTCAATTCAACCATGTTAATTGACTTTTTTTTTTAGAGATAAAAAGATTCGGGTCATATAAAATTCTCAGCCTCGCANATTTTTATCTACAACTCCTGTAAAAGTTTGAAGACATCTTCAGATACATTGTAGGATTATAAATCAAATTATGTTATGTTCTTTACAAAGTTTTAAAAATTATTTGTTGTAGGCTTTAATTTTTTGGTGCATTAGGAAGGTTCAAAATTCTGGTTGAATCAACAATTCGCTTAACGGGTGTCTGTACTATATTTTGATGGCGTAGACATCAGATTGTAGAATGTTGTTCAATTCAACCATGTTAATTGACTTTTTTTTTTAGAGATAAAAAGATTCGGGTCATATAAAATTCTCAGCCTCGCAGCAAACATTCCACACGTTGTTGAAACGCGGGGAACTAATTAGTGACTCTCCTAAAAGAGTACAAATTACTCCAGTGTCAGTAATAAGAGTCTGACATTTTTAATCTCCGGGCTACGCACGGGTGTTGTCACAAACTCGAGGCGACGTCTGAATAATACACGACACCGAATAATAATAACAGATCTGTTCTTCCCCTCTCAACAACACGCATCACTGTTTAAAACAAACAGGATTCGGCACTTTAAATCACCTCATACATGCATACAAAAAAACATATAATTACATTAATATACATATACAGGATGATTCTAAAATCACGGGACAAACACTGAGGGGTGGTAGAGCTCACTAAAACAAACCATTATTGTATAGGAATATATGGGCGGAAAATACGCGTTGAGGCACAAACACAAAAACATAACACATTAACGGAAACATAAAATGTTCATTAGCAGCACACTTAACTAGTGATTCCGTACATAATATGTTAAAACAGTTGCTGGAAATGCATCCACCAACAGTCACGCATGCTTGGCGACCTCTACATATGGCGTGATTGGCTGACAATGGTGGCGTGCGTGAAATACCCGGCGTATTTGAATCTGTTCGCCAATCACTCCACCGACGCTACCAAGCTTGTATTACTGTCGGTGGAAGCAATTGTGAGCAATTATTATAAACATTGCTGTAAAAAGGCATTTAGCGGCGACGTTGTAAATAAACAATGTGTTGCATTTCATGTGTTATTTTTGTGTTTGTGCCTCAACGCGTCACTTCCGCCCATATATTCCCATACAATAATGGTTTGTTTTAGTGAGCTCTACCACCGCTCAATGTTTGTCCCATGATTTTTTAATCATCCTGTATAAATAATTCGTTTCCCTCAACTGTATTAGTTTTCATTAAAAAAAAAAAGCATAGAAAAAAATATTTTGTGTTTTATTCTGCTTATTAGCTTCCAATTTTATTCTGGAAAACTAATAGGCGAGCAACTTAGAACTAATGCCTACACTGTTAAAGATGTCTGGTTATTAACGAAATTTCTAATGAAATGTACAGCTAATATGATGAAAATGCAATCCGTAACTAAAGAACGGAGCTGATTTCAGTGAATGGTCTCCGTATTCCTTTAGTTAAGTGCTTCGGGAACGAACAAGCCGAGTCCACGGAAAGCTTTCTTCGCCACTGCAATCGAAAAATTGGTTTTTTGCAGCAATTACGAATTGACGTATGCCCGTTACTATTTCTTGAAAAACGAACATCTTTCTGAGGAAGCAGAGGCGGAGACCTATTTGCATGTGTCGGCAGAAATCGCTCACTAAGATAAAAAAGAGTAATAGTGGAGATAGATAATTGAATGTTGTAAATAATAGCTGTGTGAATATATTATATATAAAATTAGGTTATTTTATTTTTATTAAGATCTCCATCCATCACCAACTTAGATACGCCCCCCCCTTTTTTTCCAGGCGTCCTTGCAACAATAATGAAAATATACGCTCGTATGGATCTTCTAAAAAAAATCGCGAAGAATACGTTTTGTTTGAGACGCCTATCTTTAAACTTAACGCACTGAGGCGTAGCTGGCAAGCAGTGCCCCTATCGCTGCGACGTGGAACTACTTTCCCTCCGGCATTGCCAACAATACCTGTTAAATTATATGTAGCCAGGGGCAGTGGCATTTCTCAAAAGGTTGATTTAAAATATTTCTCAGTCAAACGTGAGCAGCTTGTAATTGGAACGGGCGTGTCTGTAGGAAAGCTGCGTGGACGCCGACTAATGAGCAGCTTTCGGAAACAAGAGAAGTTTGATTAATAATTCTGTGGATGCAAAACTTGGTGAATCAGCGAATTTCAGAGTCGTTTAGAGAAACTGAGTGGTCTAAATCGCGGTAAATGAGAAAGTAGCCACTGGTAAAAACTTCCAAAAATTCTTAAATATCTAGGAACTTTACGCGTATTTACTAATTCTCCATGCTAATTCGTTTCCCAGTATTTACAATTTAAGAAGCGAAATCACGAAAAATAATTTGTTTCAGTTTCTTTATGCGAAAGTTTATAGCCATATTAAAAAAATTATTAAAAAAATAGGATTTCGGCTATTTTTAATTTTTTTTTCCAGAGAACTAAATAAGCCCAATATATTTCGCTGTGTTTGATTAACACGCAGTAAAGTAATTCGGATANTGTGTTTGTGCCTCAACGCGTCACTCCCGCCCATATATTGCTATACAATAATTGTTTGTTTTAGTGAGCTCTACCCCCCTCAATGTTTGTCCCATGATTTTAGAATCATTCTGTATGAATAATTCGTTTCCCTCAACTGTATTGGTTTTCATTAAAAAAAAAAACATTGAATAAAAATATTTTGTGTTTTATTCTGCTTATTAGCTTCCAATTTTATTCTGGAAAACTAATAGGCGAGCAACTTAGAACTAATGCATACACTGTTAAATATTTCTGGTTATCGACGAAATTTCTAATGAAATGCACAGCTAATATGATGAAAATGCAATCCGTAACTAAAGGACGGAGCTGATTTCAGTGAATAGTCTCCGTATTCCTTTAGTTAAGTGCTTCGGGAACGAACAAGCCGAGTCCACGGAAAGCTTTCTTCGCCACTGCAATCGAAAAATTGGTTTTTGCAGCAATTACGAATTTATGTATGTCCGTTATTATTCTTTGAAAAACGAACATCTTCCTGAGGAATCAGAGGGGGAGACCTATTTGCATGTGTCGGCAGAAACCGTCACAAGACACCAAATATTGCGCTAACTCGGATAAAAAAAAGAGTAATAGTGGAGATAGATAATTGAATGTTGTAAATAATAGCCCTTGCATTTCAGCACCGCTCAATTCTAGGGCCTCATTTCTGTCATGCCCGAGGATGACGGTAACCTACGGGTCCCAGCTGGAAAGACCGTCACTTGGAGGGTGTTGCTTTGCCCTGGGTGCACTCCCCACACGCCATTTTAATTTTTTTTATATATCAAATTTGGATGTTTTATTTTTTATTAAGATCTCCATCCATCACCAACTCAGATACGCCTCCCAGGCGTCCATGCAACAATAATGAAAATATACGCTCGTATGGATCTTCTAAAAAAAATTCGCGAAGAATACATTTTGTTTGAGACGCCTATCTTTAAACTTAACGCACTGAGGCGTAGCTGGCAAGCAGTGCCCCTAACGTTGTGACGTGGAACTACTTTCCCTCCGGCATTGCCAACAATACCTGTTAAATTATATGTAGCCAGGGGCAGTGGCATTTCTCAAAAGGTTGATTTAAAATATTTCTCAGTCAAACGTGAGCAGCTTGTAATTGGAACGGGCGTGTCTGTAGGAAAGCTGCGTGGACGCCGACTAATGAGCAGCTTTCGGAAACAAGAGAAGTTTGATTAATAATTCTGTGGATGCAAAACTTGGTGAATCAGCGAATTTCAGAGTCGTTTAGAGAAACTGAGTGGTCTAAATCGCGGTAAATGAGAAAGTAGCCACTGGTAAAAACTTCCAAAAATTCTTAAATATCTAGGAACTTTACCAGTGTTTACTAATTCTCCATGCTAATTCGTTTCCCAGTATTTACAATTTAAGAAGCGGAATCACGAAAAATAATTTGTTTCAGTTTCTTTATGCGAAAGTTTATAGCCATATTAAAAAAAATACTTAAAAAAATAGGATTTCGGCTATTTTTAATTTTTTTTCCAGAGAACTAAATAAGCCCAATATATTTCGCTGTGTTTGATTAACACGCAGTAAAGTAATTCGGATATTTTTATACTTAAAATGTCGCATACGTCTCAATAAACGCAAAAACTTTAAGTTTCTTTTTTTTTTCTCTTCAACGTAGAAGTTTTTTTTTAAAATTGTAATGTCGCAGTGGTTTCGAAAACCCCCGGGGTATTTTTTTTTTATCTCGTTCCAGACGGCNCCGGAATACGGACTGCAATTTGAGCTCAAATTACGCTACTTCCCATAGAAACACGGAAGGAAGGAGAACTGTTTTTAAACTTCCTGCAGTTCCCACTAATTGTTTTTTACGAAAGTCCCATCCGTAAGCCGAAAAGAACTCCAGAAAACAGTTGGGCTGAATCTAGGATATTAAGTTCTTCGAGTGCGAAAGTATGTAAAGATGTATACGTAAAACGGCACACTTTCCTTCCATTCGCCTCGCTTCGTTTTATACAGTCCGGCAAAGTTAAAAGCAGATCGCTGGGTAGTAGCTCCCTGACTTAAGTGCGCAGATATTCGGCACAAAAATACTTAAGGNCCGGAATACGGACTGCAATTTGAGCTCAAATTACGCTACTTCCCATAGAAACACGGAAGGAAGGAGAACTGTTTTAAACTTCCTGCAGTTACCACTAATTGTTTTTTACGAAAGTCCCATCCGTAAGCCGAAAAGAGCTCCAGAAAACGGTTGGGCTGAATCTAGGATATTAAGTTCTTCGAATGCGAAAGTATGTAAAGATGTATACGTAAAACGGCACATTTTCCTTCCATTCGCCTCGCTTCGTTTTATACAGTCCGACAAAGTTAAAAGCAGATCGCTGGGTAGTAGCTCCCTGACTTAAGTGCGCAGATATTCGGCACAAAAATACTTAAGGCACGGCCTTACCTCATTTGCAGAAATTTTGCGTTTTCGCGTCATAATTTCGTATTCACTGTAATTACTGAAAATGTACGTATATAAAAATTTTAAATTTTACGAGTTGTTTAAGATCTTTGTGCTGAATTTTAATTGTGTGTTATCTGCTAGTTGGAAAATTTCGAGAACATATTTTTATTTAATCATGAAGTTCCTTCCCTTTTTGCAAGCAGGAAGTAACACACAGTACAAATTACATTGTGCCGTATTGTAAAGTGCTTATTAACGCACTCAGTGTTGCTCCTGAGGGCTTACCTGGGACAGATTACAAACTAACCTATAACCTAACTTAAATTAACACCCATGCCTTACCTGGGATTCGAACCCATAACCTCCTTCACCCCAGAACGGTGGTGCACCAACCTACTGCACCACGGGAGGACACAGCTACAAATTATGAACAAAAGTATTAAACAACTAGTAAATTGTAAATGTTCTATAATCAAACATTTCCAAGAATACCCCTGAAACTGAAATTAAAACACGAAAACGAAGAATTTCCGCATAATATGCGAAGCCGAGCCTTAAGAATGCGGAGGTGGTAGAGGTTTGGGCAGGTCTTAACAACGTGGTGTTGAGAGTCGACGAGAATGTAGCGAGGTGAGCACGGAGCAGCGCCGGAATGCAAGGGCGAAGGAGAAGGGAGATCCCCGAGATAACCCTCCGACCAGTGGCATCGTCCGGCACGACTCCCACGCGCGAAAATCCGGGAGCGACCCCGCCGGAAGTCGAACCCTGCTCGCCTTGGTGGGAGGCGAGCGCTCCACATACCATGGCGCCAATTTGCTTTGGAAAAATTCTGCGCGCCTGTCTGAATGTGGGGCGCCCAAATATTCGACTCTCGCTGAAGCCATTAAACTGAAGACACCAGTACAAGTGTTTTAAGAAGGAAATTAAATTTAAGTAATAAAATATAGTTAAAATAAATAATGCACAAAATAAAATAAAGTTGAAAATTTTTTAAGAAGAAAATACTACTTTAAATGCGATCGGTTAACTAACATTAGATGTGTTAAGTTATGTTTCATTTCTTTATTAACCTCAGTGCGTTGAAATCTGTAACGACCTAAAATTACACAGTCAGTGATAACTCTCAAAAAATATTTAGGGAATAAAAAAACCATTTTGCATTTTTTTTTTAATATTGATTTAGAAACACTTCCCCACCCTGGGAATACATTTTATTTAAGAATAAATTTAGATAGATTCAAATGATTATCTTAACTAATTGGCAGTCAACATTTTTTTTTATATATTTTACGTGTTAAAAATTTTTTTTACGTAAGTTGAGCCAAACTCAGACCCACATCAGTGGCCAATATAGTCTACCCGGAAATAACCATAGCGTTAGTTCAGCACGTTGTTTGACAGCGTAGATCTCTCAGTCACCGTGTCAACGACTGCGAACACGTTGCGCGGGAATGAAACTTATGACCGGCAGTTTACATAGCAAGGCATCAGAGCCCAGTCTTCCTCGTGGCTAATATGAATCATGGGTAGGGGCAGTGATATTTTGCGAAAAGATTTCGAGACAAGATACAGTCCAAACAACTGTAGGGTCGTCCAGCTTCTTTGATTGGCTAAAAAATATTCTGGCCCGTGTTAACAGTTTGCGCACGAATCACGAAGGTTCAGTGTCGGAGTTACTTAGTCCTGAGTGGCTTGGTCAAAGACGGACACGGCACCAGCAGCCAATGGAGGTATAACAACAGCTGAGGTGTGTATATAGTATTGAAGTATACTGTGTGCTCCGATTTTTACGTAAAAAGTCACTGGCCCTAATATTGGATGGTTAATGCCAATACCATCGTGCATGCAGCACGTTGTTCGTTGGTTCCAAAAAAAAAAAAATTCTGGCTAAAAATACAGCGCATACCAAAAATATTACGTAATTTTAACACTTGAATTCAGAAATTAATGTGTGACCGAATGGGTTATATTAATCCACTGCCTGAGAGTAGATAGAGTTACACATAAACGAAATGGCGTGGCTGTTCTTTTGACGTAGACGTATCCATTCATTGATTGGCCACGGGACGGGCCTTGCGTCTGATTGGCTACTACACACTGCGAAAGTGTAGCTATTGGCTGGGCTGCCGGCTGGCGAGTAGGTCGCCATGCGCTGATTGGCGAAAAGGCTATCCAGCTTTTCGGTGGCCAGTGACGCTATTTTGCTGGCGCGTGCGACTGGAGTTTGCTGCATGGGCCGGCTGTTTCATCTCTGAGCAGTTAAGTATTCTGTGTANTTTTGCTGGCGCGTGCGACTGGAGTTTGCTGCATGGGCCGGCTGTTTCATCTCTGAGCAGTTAAGTATTCTGTGTCACTGCAGTGCAGCGGGGAGGTTTTCTGCAGCGAAAATCACGGACAGTGCTACGTAATTGGGTAAGACGTAATATTTCAACGGGAATGAACGGCTGTGAATTATAACAGGCATTCTCTCGAAATAACCTCCGTATGGCACGCACGCCCTGGTGGTTTTATTTATTTTTGGTCTGGCTGGAAAACCTGAAACGTGTAGAACTTTTTTTTTTTTAGGAGCGAGGGGATAATTGACACATTCCGTGAGTGTTATCTGAATGGAGATTATTGACTTTCCTTTTACGCGCGGCGGCGAGTGCGATAGGAAAACTGGGTCATGCTCTTTTACTCGTGCCCACTAAATAGTCAAGAAAAGAAGGTGGAAAAGAGGAGGAGGGTTGATAAAGATTGAGAGAAAGAAACAGCGACGAAGAGATTGTAAGAGAAAGAAACACACTAAATCTGAATTAGTGAGAATTCCTCTGTTTAAATCAGTTAACAGCGCCTGACCTATTTGAAGGTACTTCAGTAAATCTAACTGACGGGATAGTGAAAAAATGTCAGTTTTCCTTAAATAAATTTATTTAGTGGCGTTTTCGACTGATTCACGAACTATTTCATTCGCTATTTATCAATTTTTGCTTTTCATGACTGATGGCTCAGTTAAACATGGTTTGTCGAATGGAATAACAACACACGAATTAATACAACCCATAAAATATACATCTTAAAATGTGGGTTTCGTCTTTTATAGTGCAATTTTTCCCAGGTAACATGCATATCAGTATTTCATTACGTTTTCACGTAATGATCACAGCGTTCAGTTTAGAGGTTAAAACTGCGTGGAATGTGTGCAGTGAAGGCATTCATACGTAGTATTTGGAGTAACAATCCTAATATTGCCTACTGAACTAAAAACGAAAAGTAATTACATAACATTTAGTTTCCCAATTTTTCGATATAGTTGTTACTTAATATATTTTCCTCTTTACATTCGACATCGGCTTGGTAGCTCAATTTGTAAGGTGACTTGCTAGAAGCGATAATTGTTGTTTCAAATCCTGCGCTTTGCCATTTTTCGATACTTTTTTTTACGTTGCGTTGCACATCGACAGTAACTACTGGAAATACCTTTTATTTCTCGTATTGATTTGCCTAAACCCAATATAAACTATATTTAATTCTCCGCGTGCTGTTGGCTGCGTCACTTAATCGATCAGTGAAATCGTTTCAATTGAAACAACNGGCGAGTGCGATAGGAAAACTGGGTCATGCTCTTTTACTCGTGCCCACTAAATAGTCAAGAAAAGAAGGTGGAAAGGAGGAGGAGGGTTGATAAAGATTGAGAGAAAGAAACAGCGACGAAGAGATTGTAAGAGAAAGAAACACACTAAATCTGAATTAGTGAGAATTCCTCTGTTTAAATCAGTTAACAGCGCCTGACCTATTTGACAGGTACTTCAGTAAATCTAACTGACGGGATAGTGAAAAAATGTCAGTTTTCCTTAGATAAATTTATTTAGTGGCATTTTCCACTGATTCACAAACTATTTCATTCGCTATTTATCAATTTTTGCTTTTCATGACTGATGGCTCAGTTAAACATGGTTTGTCGAATGGAATAACAACACACGAATTAATACAACCCATAAAATATACATCTTAAAATGTGGGTTTCGTCTTTTATAGTGAAATTTTTCCCAGGTAGCATGCATATCAGTATTTCATTACGTTTTTACGTAATAATCACAGCGTTCAGTTTAGAGGTTAAAACTGCGTGGAATGTGTGCAGTGAAGGCATTCATTCGTAGTATTTGGAGTAACAATCCTAATATTGCCTACTGAACTAAAAACGAAAAGTAATTACATAACATTTAGTTTCCCAATTTTTCGATATAGTTGTTACTTAATATATTTTCCTCTTTACATTCGACATCGGCTTGGTAGCTCAATTTGTAAAGTGACTTGCTAAAAGCGATAATTGTTGTTTCAAATCCTGCGCTTTGCCATTTTTCGATACTTTTTTTTACGTTGCGTTGCACATCGACAGTAACTACTGGAAATACCTTTTATTTCTCGTATTGATTTGCCTAAACCCAATAGAAACTATATTTAATTCTCCGCGTGCTGTTGGCTGCGTCACTTAATCGATCAGTGAAATCGTTTCAATTGAAACAACCAGTGGTTTTCCGCCGTTGATTCTAACTAGAGCCATGCTCGATTCCCGGTGGGGGTCGCCTCCGTATTTTCGCACGCGGGAATCGTGCCGGACGATGCCGCCGTTCAGCGTGTTTTCTCGGGTATCTCCCGTTTCCCCCCGCCCTTTCATTTTCCGGCGCTGCTCCACGCTAACCTCAAACACCCTCGTCGGCTCTCGAGACCTCGCTGTTAAAAGAGCCGCCCAAATCTCTTCAAATCGCCCGAATTCGCGCGACGCACGCAGAAGTTTTGCTTCTGTAACCTCGTGTGTTCTGCGGCGTGTTTCGCACGCGTACTTGCACCGCCTCTCGCGTAATAAGTGCAGTGGGAAAACAAAACGCACGCAGCGAATAGCGCCGGGCTGGTGAGGGGGAAGGGGGGGTTGTGTGATATTGCTAGGCAGGCAGGGCGAGCGCGTTTGTTTGAGGTGCGCGTTGCTAGGTTACCAGGGGTTTCTGCTCCAGTGCGNCAGGGCTAGCGCGTTTGTTTGAGGTGCGCGTTGCTAGGTTACCAGGGGTTTCTGCTCCAGTGCGCGGCGCCGGTCGGCATCCGGTCCCTTCTCCTGTGCTTCACTGCGAGGGAAGGGAAGGAAAACGGACGGCAAACAAGCGAATAAATATCAGTTATTTGTTGTGATCCTTGGCGTGCGTGGGAAGAACCGGCAAACTCGAATCGAAAGGAAAAAAAAAAACATCAAAGACTGTTTTCTCTTTCAGCAGTTTAAACAGAACAATATTTGATATCCGACTCGCGTACACAGTGATAAGTAAATTCTCTCCAAAGTGAGAAAAAAATTGTAGTAAAACTTATGTTTACTGGTTTCTCAAAAGTATGGTTTCAAAAAAATAAAAACAAACATTTTTAAAACTCTACTCAATTGGCTACAATGGGCATAGAGCCCAGAAATATTATATTTGACGAGAACTGTACACTGTGTGGTTTGGTGTCCAATGTATTACATGTGGCTAACTAATTCGTAAACCGTGCTATTGCTCTACGTAATAGCTGGTTCATATCATTAACGTCGAATGCAAAACCTGTTGCTTATTGTATTGTATGTGAGAATGAAAAAATGTCCTTACCAGCGTAAGTACGGCATGTATAAAACATTTACTTATTTGAAACACCAGAAACTATAAATAAACGTNAATGTCCTTACCAGCGTAAGTACGGCATGTATAAAACATTTACTTATTTGAAACACCAGAAACTATAAATAAACGCGGGAATGAAAGGGTTAACGTATACACAATAATATTGTGTAAAATTGGTCAAATATGGTTCATGCTTTCTAGACTAACCGTTCAGAGCATACTGTTACGNTGGGAATGAAAGGGTTAACGTATGTACACAATAATATTGTGTAAAATTGGTCAAATATGGTTCATGCTTTCTAGACTAACCGTTCAGAGCATACTGTTACGAACTAGCTTTTCAGCCAATTCGTACTTGAAAGTATTTAGAGAATTGGCTCAATAATGAATCATGATTCGGTAGAGCACAACAGTATCTGATGAGGTTTTATTACATGAAGATTATACAGTTTCTATTTAAATGACTATTGATCGGGGGAGCTTTAAATAGAATTTAAGAGGATTATTGATTACATTTAATTCACGCCATTTTATTCAAACCTAACTGGAAAGTCATCACCTTGTTAATGTTGCCGGATGCTGATTCTACGAGCCGGTTAACGCCGGCCGGACACATCAATCTTCCTGACGACAGTCGACAGACGCTGGTCGAAAGACGCTCGTTTCGGGTGTTACGCCGGCCTATATCAAGCGCGTGGTTCTGCGGCCCCGCTCAGTGACCGGGGGAGGGTATTTCTGCAACTTTCTTATTTCGCAAGGATCGACGACCAAATGGTGGCGTTGCAATCCCACTCGTTTCCAGGTTTAATCTTTGAAGGTGTGATCAGGCAAGCCGTTCAGCTAAGACCTGATCACACCATGACAATACACTCTCACACACGCGACACGTTTCAGTACAGGTTAAACCGTAGTCGGTGCTTTGCAAAGTCAGAAGGTAGCACCAACACAGAGAACGCTCTTCCCAGAGTAGTGCTGCTAACTGCTGACGTATCACACGTAAACTTAACACGTATAGCTCCCACTTCGCGTTCGAAACAAGGACAGAGCTAAACCTGTCTTTCAAAACAACTACGCGATGGAGGTTGGTAAATTTTTGTAATTAATTCATCTCCTTACTTTGCGCATTTACGCTGACCGTTTGGAAACTGCCATACCATACTAGTCCCTAAATTATTCTTGAAACGTTTCAACATTGGGTTGAGTTCCTCTTACCCAATGCTATCAGAACTGTTAACTTACGTGAAACAAAAGAAACAAGTTAAAGTGGTTGCCGGTTTAAACATAGCATTCAACAACACATCAAGACGTGGAATTAATATTTTTTCTGATTTGCTGCTAGCATTATAGCTGATAAGAAAATGTATCATGCAATAATGAGTATAGATACGGGAATTTCCTTAAGGCTAACATAAGTTTTAAATAAATCCAATGAGTTAGATATAACGATTAATAACGTGTCGAAAACTCATAACGAATGCCAGAGGCGAGTGTAGTCTGTAAAGGGGGCTTGGAAATAAACAAATTAATAATTAAGTTAGTAAATACACAAGAGAATAAGGAAATTAATAAAGTAGTAAATAAGGCAATAGATCAGTAATTAATAAATATGTTAATAATTAATGAATAATTGAGTAAGAAAACACACAAGGAACTAAATGTGTGTGGATATGTTTCCCGGACCATGTGCAATAGACGTCGAGGTAGTAGGCCTTGGTATTAGCAACCTGAAGTCCCCATCTTTCTTGAATAGCGGAGAAGATTCTTTTGATTTGTGTATAATCGAAGCATTTCATATATTACAAGACTCTTTTCTAGTAGCGTCTTGAAATGCGCATAACAATGAACTTCGGTTTAGGTAAAAACGGGATGACAAAAAAAAAAAAACCTAATATCGTGAATTAGCCTGCTGCATCACACTGATTGGCTGAGAGAAGGCAAGAGATCATAGCATTCTTAAACGCGCCGACTGATNTTCTGAACAGCACGTTGCAAGGCATCACAGATATGCTCAATGATGTTCATGTCTGGTGATTTAGGTGGCCAATGGGAGTGTTCCTGGAACCACTTGGTAGAAAATCTCAACGTGTGGGGTGTCGCATTGTCCTGCTGGAATTGTCCACGTCCGTCGAATGCACAATGGACATGAATGGGTGCAGGTGATCGGACAGGATTCTTACGTATCTGCCACCTGTCAGAGTCGTATCTAGACTTATCAGGGGTCCCATTTCACGCCAACTGCACACGCCTGATACCATGACAGAGCGTCCACCAGCTTGAACAGTCCCCTGTTGACATGTAGGGTCCATGGATTCATGAGGATGTCTTCATACCCGTACGCGTCCATCCACCCTATACAATTGGAAACGAGACTCGTCAGACCACGTTCAAACTCTCTTAAATCTTGATAACCTGCCATTTTGTCAGCAGTAACCGATCTAGCAACTTGCCAGACGCTTGTTGTCTTATATAGGCGCTGCCGACCGCATCGCGTTACTCTGATTGGTTCCATACCTCTGTTATTTGCATACGCACGCCTACACCAGTTTTTTTGGCTCTTCAGTGTATACTATCATTGCAAAATACGCAATAATTTATATACATTTTGGTTTCACGTGAACGAAGGATTTGTTTACATTCTCGTTGCAAGTATTGTTTATAAATCCGGCATATGAGTAAGAATGTAAATCATTTCCCACGCTCGTTTGTTTCGAATAACTTATATAGAGAATTAATTGAAAATAGATAACATACTGTCTAGAAAGCTTTAATATCAGTGAAAATGTCAAAACAATGTGGCCTACTTTGTAATGTTACGAGACGTGCCAGTTGTTGACGCAGTCGAACAATAGCTCGCCTAACTCAGTCGGAGGTGAACACTGAGACTCAAGTTTATAAAGGCGCCAAACTAAAAATAACTAGACGAGCCGGAAATATAGTTCAACTGGATTTAATTATACTTTGCACTTCAGTTACAACAGCGGCACAAAAAAATACTCAACAGCAAACAAGAAGGAGCGAGATAAGAATCATAGTATCGATTATTCTGCAGTCGCAAATACTCAAATCGCGAAGCTATTTACGAAGGAGGGTGAGAAAAAAAAAACACGTAAGATAATAAACACTCTCACACCGGCGGAAATAATCTAGTAGTTTAAGGTTAGTCCAAAATATGATGAAAAATAAAGATTGCGGGCGCTGGCTGTGGGAGTTGCAATCGCGACTCGAGTGTGATCTTCAAACGTCCATCGTGGGCTCTCACTGACCGGAAACCGACTTAAACTACTCTCGGTCATTATCGTGAGCACCGACACTGAATTGCTGGAAGTGACTTAAACTGGGGCACGAGGGAGGCCGTGCTTGCTATAAGTATCTTCTCGAAGCTTTATTGCACCACTGGAAACTGTCCAATCGGGGCGTCGAGTGATTCTGTCACATATATAAAAATAACACACACACTGGCGCGCACACACACACGCACGCGCACACACACCCATATACATATACGCACACATACATATACACACACATATACATATACACACATATACATATACACACATATACATATACATACATATATATATACACACACATATACATATACACACATATACATATACACACACATATACATACATACACATATACACACATATACATATACACACATATACATATACACACATATACACATATACACACACATATACATACATACACATATACACATACACATATACATACATACACACACACACACCCTCGTAACACGGATGTGTGTCTCATGACGTCACCACAGTGCGACCCTTGTCATCATACCTATGTTGCACCATAGTCATCATACCTATGTTGCACCATAGTCATCATACCTATGTTGCACCATAGTGCAACATCCGACTACGTTTCCGCAGCTTCCTAGTAAAAGGAAAAATTGTTGCATCACCTTATGATGATACATGCTACTGCTGAACGACTTTAAATAAAATTATAAACTTTTAAAATAGAAAAAAATATATAAAATAAATAAAAGTCGCCATTATCGCCAAGTTCCAAACACTGAACAAATTACTTTATCCTCAAAAATTTACGAAAAATAAAACATTTTCCGCACATGTTACTTGCAACAACACAAATTCAACTTGTTAATTAAACGTGGCAGGAAAATTTATTGCGAGCGTGGTTCGCATTTTGAAATCGCTATTACGATCAAAATTTTCAGGTAACGTGTTTGTTACTCGAAACAACGAGGGAAATTTGTTACCTGGACAGCAGGCCCGTGAACGCGTTAAGGAAGCGGAGTAATCTAACTCTGCGAGAACTCGCACGACAGGTCGGCACGGAACATATTTATGCAAATTTCCCTCTGGTCGTACGTTACGCAGCTCCTCTGCTGATACGGAAGCTACACGGAGGCAGTTAAAGGGAAATTTGCATAAAGACGTTCCACAACCACGGTTTGTTGGCATCTGCGTAGTTAAGCTTTACGGGCCACCCCCCATCGCTCAAGTTAATTGTAGAACTGAAAGAAATTCATCCTGATAAGATAAAGTGGGATACGCTATTTTTTAGTTTAACTTAACATCCGAGATCACAAATGCCACTTAGGGCCTACACCAGTTTAACTACCCATCCCTTAAAGTTGCTGGATGGCGTGTAAATTACAGCGGCGCCGAGCTCCCACTCATATCTTGAGGGGTGTCCAGTACAGATAGGTCAATGTCTGCGCGGGCCGTGTACGAGCAGGACGGAAAACATTCGCTGCACGGAAAACATTCGCTGCACAGTCCTAGAGACAAAGTTTGAACATTTCACTTTATAGAAAATAACGTGTGTTTTACGCACCACAATGCGGCATAATCAGCAACAAAGCACGCAAACTTACAACAAAGCCACATAAAAAATGTTAAGATAATTTTGCACATAAACTCGTGTAATGGGATGCAACAAATAGTATTTATTCAGCAATTTGTCTTTATTTTTTCAGTTTGCAACGACTGTTACTGCGCGTTAACAATATGCTGAGAAAATGAATGTTGTGAATCTCCAGAAAGTATGCAATAAATGATGACAAGGTTCGCGGTAAAATACATGTAATTTCCAGCTAAACTGCATTACCAAATTACCTGTAAACCAAAATCAGTAAATATATACAATCACGACAAATTGCATTAGATATAATAGTAATATATACAATTTAAAGTTGATAGCAGAATTAACAAAGTAGTGCTGTTGACTGAATATACACTGAAGAGCCAAAAAAAAACCTGGTATAGGCGTGCGTATGCAAATAACAGACGTATGGAACCAATCAGAGTAACGCGATGCGGTCGGCAGCTGGGTCGGTTACTGCTGTTGCAATGGCAGGTTATCAAGATTTAAGTGAGTTTGGACGTGGTGTTATATTCGGCGCACGAGAGATGGGACATAGCATCTCCGAGGTAGCGACAACATTTGGATGTTCGCGTACGACCATTTCACGGGTGTACCGTGGATATCGAGAATCCGGTAAAACACCACATCTTCGACATCGCCGCGGCCGGAAAAAGATCGTGAAAGAACGGAACAAACTACGACTAACGAGAATCATTAAACGTGACAGACGTGCAACCCTTTCTCAAATTGGCGCAGATTGTATTTGTGGACTGCCCTGCAGGATTCATGATGTGAATTGCCTCCTGAATACCTTCAGACATTAGTCGAGTCCATGCCACTTCGTCTTGCGACACTTCTATGTGCTCGGGGGGTCCCTACACGATATTAGGCAGGTGTACCAGTTTTTTTTGGCTCTTCAGTGTATCTTACAATTATCGTAACAGATGGCTTCGCCAATGGTGTCAGCCCAGCGGCGCATTATGAGATAATAGGCTGATTTTGCACAAACTAGCTTATCCTCCATAAGTTTCATCTATCGGAATCCACTGCGTACGATTTGCAATTAGAAATGAAGGAATAGTAAGCTGTTACACAAGCAACAACAGCGTTAAAAACGTCTTTTAAAACCAATCATTGGTCGCTTAGAAGCAATTTTTCACACTAAGAAATAATATGGCGCTATTTTTAAAGAAGGGCTGGAGCGGCATCGTAATCTCGTCTGAGTTCACAATTTCATAAGATAACACAGGCAAGCTGGTTGCCAGGAATTATCCATCATTGACCTTAAGACACGTCAGTGTTTACTGATGTACACATCGTGCGAGCATTGTTCGCATTGGGCGACAATTCACGTGTGTTAAAACCGGCGCAGACAAATGTGAATATCATTATTGTTACTGATATTGCTGCTGGTAAAGAAGAAGTAGGCAAATAAATATATAAACATTGTTCATATACACATTGCACTTTACACTGTAAGAAAAAAACAATACTTTCAATAGTCGTGGACAGATATTACCAAATGTGATAAGCCTCTACAGCTTTAGTTTAACCCTTTTCACCTACAAGCACTTCATTATGTGAATTGCGAATAGATAAGATACACAAAAATCTCTAGGTCAAATATATTCTACAAACACTGCCTCGATTTCATTATAATGGTGGTATGTAAACATGTTCCATATACAAATACCTAAGCAGTTCTCAAAAAAATTAAATTGCATTAAATTTCATATAAAAAAAAACTAGTTGTACTGCATTGATGAATTGATAATTGCTCTACTGAAGGTGAACCATGGTGAATGCCGTCCGTATCGGAATCTATTATTTCCCGTTCTCTGCTGTGGACGACTTTGCTGCATCTCTGCGAGTAACCACTCCTATCCATCTTCAGTCGCGTACATTATCTGCTACCGATGTTTTTCGAACAGACAGTGCACGGCTGTCGGCTGCGCGCGCATCCCCTTTCTCCGGCGACTCCGCTTCATCACCCCCTCCATCCTTGCGAGACTTACCCAGATAACTGCCGAACGCTGTATCACTTTCATTTCTAACAAAAAACCGTCCGAATTGTATAAGTTGTCCGAGAAAGTGTAAAGGAGTGAAAGTGAACACAATGAATTTTATCTACTCATCTGTCGGACTCACAATTATTAGAGGGGCCGTGGTGGGGTCGTAGGTAGATGAACCGGGTTCGATTTCCGGTGGGGTCGCTTCCGGATACTCCACGAACAGATAAAGCGCTTACTGTGGCCACACATTCGTGATAATTTTTCATTTCATTAGTCCATCTGGAAGAGATTTGTATAAGAACCACACAAACGTAAATATTTTTAGTTAAATGATTATAGTTTTCAAAATATAGCACAAAAAAATTCTAAAATTTTGGAATATCGGAGCTCAAGTTTTAATGTTCCTAATTAAATTTGCCAAATAAATCACATGTCATTTTGATATAGATCGTATACATAACATATTAATTAAGTACCAAGGATATTTAACAATCCGTACTCGGGTACTGACATCCTGAATATATTCTAAAATAGGTATTGATTGAGCAAAGAGTGTTGAGTTGAGAAATCCGGGCGGGTGAAATGAGGTAATAATGCAGAAGCACCGGAACGCAAGGGAAAAGGGAAATCACCGAGAAAACCCGCCGGCCAGCGGCATCGTCCGGCACGATTCCCACTTGAGAAAATCCGGGAGTGACCCGGTCGGGGATTGAACCCGGTTCGCCTCCGTGGGAGGCGAGCAGTCTAACCGTTCAGCCACCGCAGTCCCAACGGGTATTTATTTTTTCCAACACATCCTTATCTGTCCGAGAGAAGATAATACTAAATATTTATTTGTTTCTCTTGGACGAATAAAAATGTGTTGGCAAAAACGTCAATACCTAATTTAAAATAGATTCCGGATACCAGTACCCGAGTACCCATCGTTAAATATCCTTGATACTTAACTAACCTGCGGTTTGTACGAGATAGACCACATGGCATGTGATTGATTTATTTGGGAAAGTTAATTAGGAGCATGGAAACTTGAAATCCCATATTCCGAATTTTTCGAATTTTTCAGTGCTACATTTTGAAAAAGTATAGTCATTTGACTACAAATATTTACACTTATGTGATCCTTATACAAATATATTTTAGGCAGACTAACGAAATAAAAGATTATCACGAATTTATGGTCAATGCAAGCACTTGATCTGTTCGTGGAAGGGGAAGGAGGTAGTTCACATATTTCCGGTTGCACACGTGAGTTTGGCCGAGTAGTGTGTAGGTTGAAGGGTTCCGCCTGCTGGCGCGTGAACTGCGCTGCAGAGTGTTTGAAATCCTAGTTTTTCGACGAAACTATTTCACGTGCCTCTTGAATGTTTACCTACGAGATGACATCACACCCCAGACGAGGACGGAATGGTACTTAAAACTTCCCATCGCATGCTGTAAGTATTATTTTGAAGCCCTCCAATATAGTTAAAAAAAAGGCTTTTCCAGACTGCAGTATCTTGAAACATACTAGCCGGACACGAGCCGAACTATGATAGGAGCATGCATTGAACTTTGCTACAGATTTAACATCGATAGATTGATAGGGTCGCAGCTGAAAGTGCCATAGCTACACGCAGCACTACGAGAAAACTGCACGCCGGTTCAGAGCCCTGCGCGAAGCTGCGATACGGACGAAGCAGCACATACGAGCAGGAATTAGTTAAGGCACAAACTGTGGTAAGGAACCATCCCCAGCATTCGCGTGGAGTGATTTCGGGAAACCATGGATACCCGAATATCAGGACGGTCAGACAGGGATTCGAACCCGTCCCCCCCCCCCACCACACTGGGTACGAGTCCAGTGGCCTTACCACTGCGCCACCTCAGAACAAGCAACCCTGCTCAAGTGGAACGACGTGGGCGTACCAGTTTGCTGATTGGCCGCGCGAGGCTCTGGGAAACGGGACGTTGCACCCGATTGGCTGCCGCGCGCTGAGAGAAGGTTCCCTATTGGCTGTGCTGCCGGCTGACGAGTGAGTTACCAGGCGCGCTCTGGTTGGCAAACGGCGTTCTCGACATGTTGCTGGCCAGTCACGCTGTTTCTGCTGAAGGTCGTGGAATAAAATAGGCAGTAATAATTTTGCTCCTGAGTAGCGATAGCTGAAACTTTTTAATAAACTTACCTGCTGCACACGATCTCCCACATTTTCTATTTCCTTTTGCCAAAAAAATTTTGTAACCGTCACTTCTAAAATTTTTGAATATTGTCCGTTACTTATGAATAATATTTTTGGTCTTTTCCGGTCTCTCCTCTTCCCTATAATTTCTGTGACGCAGTTTCCGTCGTGGATCACCGTTGTGGGCATCCCAGAATAAGCGTTCGAACGTAACGCACCCAGCCCCCTGTCCAACACCTAGTGTACCCGGTCGTAATCGAACACGCCTCGGACAGGGGTGGCTCGCGGTTAGCCGGTCGTAGTTGTGGTG